>CM065817.1:70905500-71068230 GCA_033398695.1 Orobanche coerulescens
CTACACTGGTTTGCTTTTTACTTCCCCAAGATATTAAACATGATCCAACAAAATGACATGTACCACTAGTACTCTTTTTGTCAATTTTACATCCGCCGAAATCGGCGTCACTATATGCAATTAAATTAAAGTCCAAGTAAGAAGGATACCATAGACCTAGTCCAATAGTTCCTTTCAAGTAACGAAAAATGCGTTTGCAAGCAGTTAAATGTGATTCCTTGGGATTAGCTTGGAATCGAGCACATAAACATGTAGCAAATATTATATCTGGCCTAGATGCAGTCAAATATAACAAAGATCCGATCATACCTCGATATAATTTTTGATCTACGGATTTGCTATTTTCATCTTTCTCAAGCTTTAATGATGAAGACATTGGCGTATATATCACCTTGCTACTTTCCATATTGAATTTCTTGAGGAGGTCGTTTGAGTACTTCGTTTGATGAATAAAAATTCCATCTTCGCATTGCTTGATTTGAAGCCCGAGGAAGAACGTTAATTCTCCCATCATACTCATTTCGAACTCTCCTTTCATAAGATTAGAAAAATCTTGGCACAAAGATTCATTAGTAGCTCCAAATACAATGTCATCAACGTAGATTTGGCAAACAAGTATATCATCATTCAATATTTTAACAAACAAGGTATTATCGATTTTGCCTCTTTTATAATCATTTGCAATTAAAAATTGACTTAAACGATCATACCATGCTCGGGGTGCTTGCTTCAACCCGTAGAGTGCCTTGTTGAGCTTGTAGACATGATCCGGAAATTGATGATCTTCAAAACCGGGAGGTTGCTTGACGTAGACTTCTTCTTGAATGTACCCATTCAAGAATGCACTTTTCACATCCATTTGAAATAGTTTAATCTTCTTATGGGCGGCAAATGCACAAAGCAAGCGAATGGCTTCGAGTCGAGCCACGGGAGCAAAACTTTCTCCGTAATCAAGACCTTCCTCTTGATTATATCCTTGAGCGACTAAACGAGATTTATTTCGAATTGGATAGCCGTCTTCGTCACTCTTAATTTTATGCACCCATTTAGTTCCGATAATTGTTTTATCTTTAGGAGCGGGAACTAAATTCCATACATTATTGTGCTTGAATTGCACAAGCTCCTCTTGCATTGCCATCACCCAACTTTCATCATCGAGAGCTTCGGATATATTCTTGGGAACTATTTCGGATACAAAAGCACAATGAGCCATAAATTCGGTGGTTCTCCTTCGGGTTTGAACACCGTCTTCAATGTTTCCAATCACGAGGTCCTTTGGATGATCTTTGATGTGCCTCCAATCTTTCGGTAAATCAACGATTGTGTTCGTTTCGATTTCCGAAATTTTCTTCACTTCGGGTGAGGGATCCAGAAAAGTACCTGCATCATCAAAATATTCTACCTTTCTCGGGGGTGAGATCATATCATTGAATTTAACATGTATGGACTCTTCAACTTTATTCGTTCTAATATTATAAACACGATATGCTTTACTATTAGTGTAATAGCCAAGAAATATTCCGGAGTCGGATTTAGCATCAAACTTGCCTAAGTTATCCTTGCCATTGTTCAAAATAAATACATTGCAACCAAAAGGATGAAAATAAGCAATATTGGGCTTTTTGCCCTTCCATAATTCATACGGGGTTTTAAGATGAGTTCTACGAACATGAACTCGGTTAATAACATAGCATGCCGTAAAAATTGCTTCGGCCCAAAAGTATCGTGGAAGAGAGTATTCATTAAGCATTGTCCTCGACATTTCTTCCAAAGATCGGTTTTTCCTTTCAACAACTCCATTTTGTTGAGGCGTTCTAGGAGCCGAAAAGTTATGATTAATACCATATTTATCACATAAAAGTTCAAACGGAGTGCAATCAAATTCACCTCCGTGATCGGTGCGAATAGAAATTATGGAGAGATTTTTCTCATTTGATACCAAACGACACCATTTAGAAAACTCGGAAAATGCATCATCCTTATGTGCTAAAAATCTAACCCAAGTAAATCGAGAGAAATCATCAACAATAACCAAAGTGTAAAGTTTGCCATTTAAACTAACATGTCTAGATGGTCCAATCAAATCCATATGCACAAGTTCAAGAACTCGACTAGTGGAAACCTCGAATTTTGTTTTAAAAGATTCTCGAGTGTGTTTCCCTTTTATGCATGATTCACACAAATGCTTTCTATCAAACATGAGTTTGGGCAATCCACGAATAAGGTCGTGTCTAGATAAAATAGAAATAATAGGTAAAGAAGTATGCCCCAATTTTCGATGCCATAAATATGCATTGTCATCCAAGGTAATAAGACATTTTTCATTGAAGGAACTCTTATCATTAAGATCAACAATATAGATGTTTCCACATCTCAAACCAATGAATGCAATTTTATTATTTCTAAATGCCGTGCAATGCGTTTGCTCGAATAGAATTTTAAAACCTTCATCGCAAAGTTGCGAAACGCTAAGAAGATTATGATGCAAACCTTCAACAAACAATACTTTGTTGATAGAAGGAGAAGGTTCCTTACCGACTTTGCCGATGCCTTTGATTTTTCCCTTTTGATTATCTCCAAAGGTCACATGTCCTTGATCTTGATATTCGAGGTCTTCAAATAAGTCCTCGGAGCCGCACATGTGCCTTGAGCATCCGCTATCAATGTACCACTTGTTTTCCTTGGTGCCGTACCTACAAAAATAGAGTTTCTCGGTTGTTTGGTACCCAAGCCCGTTTAGGTCCTCAAAGTTAACTATGCTTATAGCATTCGAACAATTGTCCCTTTAGGAACCCATATTTGCTTAACTTTGATGGTTCTTAACTTTGAATGAGCATTAACATTGTGAACTCGTTTGAAAGAATCTTTTGAGTTCTCGGTTTCGGTTTTCTTTATTTTGTCAAGGTTGATAAGGGATTGTTCCCGTTTGAAAGGATCGAAACCAAGACCATGTTTGAGCAAGGGCGATTTTTGAATAGATAGGAGCCTTTCGAATTTCTCGTTTCCGAGAGTAAATTTGTTCAAAATATATTTTAGCTCCTTTTGAGTTTTTGTTAACTCGATTTTCAAAACATTTTCTTTTTCAAGGCATAATGTATGGTCGATCTCAATAGTTTTGCCCTTGTTTTGAAGAGAGGAATTTTCGAGTTCTAGAGATTTTATTTTTCTCTTTAAAGATATGTTTAATTTAACCATCTCGTCATACTCCGTATTCAAGGATTCAAACGCACTCAATAACTCATCATCATGATGAACTTCTTGTGAATCACAAAAATCAAAAGAGTCATATCCGTCATCATTGAGTTTAGAACTTACCTCGATATTACTTTAGGAGTCGAGTGCCATGAATGCAAGATTTGCGTCTAGGGATCTTTCAATCTCCTCCTCGTCATCACTCCAAGAAGCGATTAGGACCTCCTTCTTTTTGAATCTTTCCATTTGAGGTTTTGAAGAGGATCCTCGGCATTCTTTGGTATAGTGACCGGCTTGACCGCATTTCCGACAATTATTGTCGAACTTCTTGATGGGAGTATAGCCACTCTTTTTTTGCTCCGGTTTGCCATCCCGACCAAGAAAACTTCGCCTCTTTTGAATTAGGTTTTTATACCTTCTAAAGCTTTTGGCATAGAGAGCGAGTTCCTCGTCGTCTTCATCTTCGGGAACATCTTCCTCAACGTCGCTATCAACATTGAATGCGACCACTCTTTCCCGAGGCTTTGGCTTTGTGCCTCTAGACTTGAGAACGATCTCGTAATTGATGAGTGACCCGATGAGGGCACTAAATTCGAGCTTGTTGAGATCTTTGGACTCCATGATCGCGGTGACCGTGGCATCCCATTCTCGTGGCAACGATCGAACAATTTTCTTAGCTTTATCGCTGCTCGATATAGGCTTTCCGAAAGATGCAAGACCATTTGTTATAGCCGAAAATCGATCCAACATGTTTGTGATCGTTTCCTCGTCTTTCATGGAAAATAGTTCGTAGTCATGGAGTAGCATATTAATTTTGGTCTCCTTGACTTGGGTGGTTCCCTCATGAGTGACTTCGAGAATTTCCCAAATTTCTTTTGCGCTTTCATAGGACGATATCCTATTGAGTTCTTCGGGATTAAGAGCGCAATAGAGAAGTTGAGTAGCTCGTGAGTTGACGTGTGTATTTCTCCAATCCTCGTCGTTGAATTCTTCGATCTTTTTCAACGATCCATCCTCTTTCTTAGCAAGTTTAGGACCAAGAGCAATAACTTTCCAGATTTCAATATCGTAGGCTTGAACGAAGATTGCCATCTTCTTTTTCCACGTCATGAAATTGGAACCGTCGAAGAAAGGAGGACGGTTGAGAGCATTTCCTTCAATTTGGCCAAGAAGTGCCATTTTGCGGATCTTTTTCTCTTAGGTGGTTAAACCTTTAAAAAGAGACCCGCTCCGATACCAACTGAAGAGATAAATTTACCACTAGAGGGGGGTTGAATAGTGGTAAGGCGGAATAACGAAATTTCTTGCGAATAAATAGAAAATAGTGCGGAATTTAAAGACTCAAAGATTTATAGAGGTTCCGCAACTTGCCTACGTCCTCTCTCCGACTTTCTTTTTCTATTGGCTCAAGAACAACCACAATCTTGACTCGTCTTCTATCGGTCCGAGTTCACAACCGTTACAATCGCTTGTCTTCTATCGGTCCAAGCTCAACCTCTCTCTCAATATAAATGTTTGTTTATCTAGTGTTTTATAGGAACTAGATAATCCTCACTATACGAATATGGGAGTTTAATCCTACAATGCCGGATCAAGGATCCTAATAACACCGGATTAGTGACTCTTGATTCGTTTCTTTTACGCTCAAGTGTAAGTGATGCAACACTTACAATCAAATGAAAGAATACAAAGGATAATAGATATTACAATGAAAATCACTCTTGTATCTTTCTTTTCTCACAACTTGAAATGCAATAAAAGATATAAAACTGAGCTCAAGTATGCTTTGATTGCTTGTATGCTTGTATGCTTGAATGCTTGAAGTTGTGTGTTTGGTACCCAAGTCCTTTGGGTATTTATAGGTGAGAGCCATCCTTTAAATGCTGAAAAATGTATTATTAGCGTGCGCTAATAATGTTCTCTAGCGTGCGCTATCGATCTTTGACTTGGCTTTTCTGAACGGTCACAAAGACTGTTGCAACGGTAAAATAGTATGGCTAGCATGCGCTAGTCATGTATCGGTAGCGTGCGTTAACGTCTGGTCAACAAGTCTTCAATCTTGACTTTGAAAATGTCCGTTTGTCTCTCCAACGACTCTTTATCCAACGGCTAAATTTGAGATTAGCGTGCGCTAGCAAGTATGCATAGCGTGCGCTAGCATTAATTAAATCCAACTTTTCCAGATTTTCCGGATCTTCATTGACTCTTGCCTTCCAACGGTAGAAAATCAAACGGTAATATGCTGACTCCTTTTAGCGTGCGCTAATGCCTATACCTTAGCGTGCGCTACTAATTTCTTTCATTAACGTACGTTACCCTGTGTAGCGTACGTAAAGACCTTAACGTATTGAGTCCAGTAGCTCGGACTACCGACCGTGATATCGGTAGCGTGCGCAAGAATCGAGCGATGCGTGCGCTACATCCTTGTTTTAGCGTACGTAAGTTGATGTATGTAGCGTGCGCAAAATCCATTTCTGATTTCCTTCCAAACCTCACTGTCTTCTGGAATAATGCGATAGCGTGCATTAATATGGGTTGTATAGCGTGCGCTAACTGTAGTTACTTAGCGTGCGCTACTATTGAATGACTTGCGTGCGCTATCCATCAGGTGACTTCACTTGGCTGCAGCGGACTGTCTGGGCTGTACATTCATTGCTCGATAGCGTGCGCTACTATTATATGGGTAGCGTGCGCTAACTGTATTTAGCTCCTTCAATATAATATTGACCTGAGATTGATCTAATTAAATGTTTTGAATGGAATAATCATCAAAATACATTTTGAGTCAACACTATTTGGGGATTGACTTGTTGGATTCATTTTTCAGATTGGCTCTTGCTTTCTTATTAATTAAAACTCAAACAAATTAAAACCTTCAAATCCTAAACAGCACTAATCTTGCGCTGGCAGGACCAAAAGCGTCCCTCGGATCTTTGTCAAGAGCTTGAGGATCTCGGTTTTAATTTAAAGGAGTTCTAATCTCGAAATTCAAATCGAGCCCCTGAATTTGACTCTCCTCACTGATCTTTGTGCTTCTCAAATTTCCTCGTGGCTCCCTTTCCTAATCTTTGTGTTGCAATGAATTCTTTTGTAGTTTTTAATATCGCACTCTCGGATAATGTTTGGGGAGGCTGTTTAGCGCTGCAGGCTCGTTTTCTCCTAACATATGGACTGCCCGATTCACTGCAGCATTTAATGTTTTCTACATTTCGAGATTAATAATACAGGAATCTTATGACCGGGAATTCTCCTCAGATAATGTTTAGTAAGGCAGTTTACCGCTGCAGGTTCCTTCTTTGGTACTTGTTCATAATTACTGCTATTTTTCTGTTTATAATTACTACCCTTTTCAAATCGTATTACTCAATATTACAATTTATTTTCGAGCCGCATAAATTTCCTGTATCTCTTTAACAAATATAGTTTTGTGCTGATTAGAGGTATATAGGCCGGCAACCTTGCGGCCGAAAGGACTCCTCGGAGGGCGATTACGGCTCCATGGATGGACTGGTCTGATAGGTGTAACAACGCCACGTACCTCACATCTTTTGTGTAAATCTCCGTGTTCCTGCAGGATTATACTTCATCTTTCGGTGACTCTTGTTGGTCGAGAGTCTGAGTCTTTGCCTGTCTTATGACTCAACATATAAATTTCTCGATTTGCTGGGCCATTTAATGTTCTCGCATTCTTTGCGAGCTCTTTTTGTGTTGACTTGTTGGGTTCATTTTTCAGTGCGACTCTTGTTTTCTTATTATTTAAAACTCAAACAAATTAAAACCTTAAAATCCAAAACAGCACTAATCTTGCGCTGCCAGGGCCGAAAGTGTCCCTCGGATCTTTGTCAAGAGCTTGAGGATCCCGGTTTTAATTTAAATGGGTTTTAATCTCAAAATTCAAATCGAGCGCCTGAATTTGAGTCTGATAGGTGTAACAACGCCACGTACCTCAAATCTTTTGTGTAATTCTCCGTGTTTCTGCAGGATTATACTTCATCTTTCGGTGACTTTTGTTGGTCGAGAGTCTGAGTCTTTGCCTGTCTTATGACTCAACATATAAATTTCTCGATTTGCTGGGCCATTTAATGTTCTGCACAGTTGCTGCGGGCTCTTTTTGTGTTGGCTTGTTGGATTCATTTTTCAGTGCGACTCTTGTTTTCTTATTATTTAAAACTCAAACAAATTAAAACCTTAAAATCCAAAACAGCACTAATCTTGCGCTGCCAGGACCGGAAGTGTCCCTCGGATCTTTGTCAAGAGCTTGAGGATCTCGATTTTAATTTAAACGGGTTTTAATCTCAAAATTGAAATCGAGCGCCTGAATTTGAGTCTCACCAGCTGCGTGCTCCCTTTCCTGATCTTTGTGCTTCTCAAGTTTAATAATGCGCCCTCGGACAATGTTTGGGGAGCCTGTCTAGTGCTGCAAGGTCATTCTCTCTTAACATATGGATTACCCGATTCACTGCAGCATTTAGTGTTTTCTACATTTATAGATGAATAAGCCAGCAATCCTATGAGCAGGAATTCTCTTTGGAGAATGTTTAGGAAGGCCGTTTACTGCTACAGGCTCCTTCTCGTTTTCTCCTAACATATGGACTGCCCGATTCACTGCAGCATTTAATGTTTTCTACATTTAGAGATTAATAATCCAGGAATCTTATGACCGGGAATTCTCCTCAGATAATGTTTAGTAAGGCAGTTTACCGCTGCAGGTTCCTTCTTTGGTACTTGTTCATAATGACTGCTCCTTTTCTGTTTATAATTACTCCCCTTTTCAAATCGTATTACTCAATAGTACAATTTATTTTCCAGCCCTATAAATTTCCCGTATCTCTTTAACAAATATAGTTTTGTGCTGATTAGAGGTATATAGGCCGGCAACCTTGCGGCCGAATGGACTCCTCGGAGGGCGATTACGGCTCCGTGGATGGACTGGTCTGATTGGTGTAACAACGCCACGTACCTCAAATCTTTTGTGTAATTCTCCGTGTTCCTACAGGATTATACTTCATCTTTCGGTGACTCTTGTTGGTCGAGAGTCTGAGTCTTTGCCTGTCTTATGACTCAACATATAAATTTCTCGATTTGCTGGGCCATTTAATGTTCTGCACAGTTGCTGCAGGCTCTTTTTGTGTTGACTTGTTGGGTTCATTTTTCAGTGCGACTTAGTGTCCCTCGGATCTTTGTCAAGAGCTTGAGGATCCCGAATTTAATTTAATCAGGTTTTAATCTCCAAATTCAAATCGAGCGCCTGAATTTGAGTCTGATAGGTGTAACAACGCCACGTACCTCAAATCTTTTGTGTAATTCTCCGTGTTTCTGCAGGATTATACTTCATCTTTCGGTGACTTTTGTTGGTCGAGAGTCTGAGTCTTTGCCTATCTTATGACTCAACATATAAATTTCTCGATTTGCTGGGCCATTTAATGTTCTGCACAGTTGTTGCGGGCTCTTTTTGTGTTGGCTTGTTGGGTTCATTTTTCAGTGCGACTCTTGTTTTCTTATTATTTAAAACTCAAACAAATTAAAACCTTAAAATCCAAAACAGCACTAATCTTGTGCTGCCAGGGCCGTAAGTGTCCCTCGGATCTTTGTCAAGAGCTTGAGGATCCCGATTTTAATTTAAACGGGTTTTAATCTCAAAATTCAAATCGAGCGCCTGAATTTGAGTCTCACCAGCTGCATGTTTGCTACATTTAGAGATTAATAAGCCAGGAATCTCATGACCGGGAATTCTCCTCAGAGAATGTTTAGTAAGGCAGTTTACCGCTGCAGGTTCCTTCTTTGGTACTTGTTCATAATTACTGCTCTTTTTCTGTTTATAATTACTATCCTTTTCAAATCGTATTACTCAATATTACAATTTATTTTTGAGCCCCATAAATTTCCTGTATCTCTTTAACAAATATAGTTTTGTGCTGATTAGAGGTATATAGGCCGGCAACCTTGCGGCCGAAAGGACTCCTCGGAGGGCGATTATGGCTCCGTGGATGGACTGGTCTGATAGGTGTAACAACGCCACGTACCTCAAATCTTTTGTGTAATTCTCCGTGTTTCTGCAGGATTATACTTCATCTTTCGGTGACTTTTGTTGGTCGAGAGTCTGAGTATTTGCCTGTCTTATGACTCAACATATAAATTTCTCGATTTGCTGGGCCATTTAATGTTCTGCACAGTTGTCGCGGGCTCTTTTTGTGTTGGCTTGTTGGTTTCTTTTTCAGTGCGACTCTTGTTTTCTTATTATTTAAAACTTAAACAAATTAAAACCTTAAAATCCAAAACAGCACTAATCTTGCGCTGCCAGGACCGGAAGTGTCCCTCGGATCTTTGTCAAGAGCTTGAGGATCCCGATTTTAATTTAAACGGGTTTTAATCTCAAAATTCAAATCGAGCGCCTGAATTTGAGTCTCACGAGCTCGTGCTCCCTTTCCTGATCTTTGTGCTTCTCAAGTTTAATAATGCGCCCTCGGATAATGTTTAGGTAGCCTGTCTAGCACTGCAAGGTCGTTCTCTCTTAACATATGGATTGCCCGATTTTCTGCAGCATTTAGTGTTTTCTACATTTATAGATGAATAAGCCAGCAATCCTATGAGCAGGAATTCTCTTTGGAGAATGTTTAGGAAGGCCGTTTACTGCTACAGGTTCCTTCTTTATTGCCTGTTCATAATGACTGCTCCTTTTCTATTTATAATTACTACCCTTTCCAAATCGTGTTACTCAATATTACTATTTATTTTCCAGCCCTATAAATTTCCTGTATCTCTTTAACAAATATAGTATTCTAGTGATTAGAGGTATATAGGCTGGCAACCTTGCGGCCGAAAGGACTCCTCGAAGGGCGATTACGGCTCCGTGGATGGACTGGTCTGATAGGTGTAACAACGCCACGTACCTCAAATCTTTTGTGTAATTCTCCGTGTTTCTGCAGAATTATACTTCATCTTTCGGTGACTTTTGTTGGTCGAGAGTCTGAGTCTTTGCCTGTCTTATGACTCAACATATAAATTTCTCGATTTGCTGGGCCATTTAATGTTCTGCACAGTTGCTGCGGGCTCTTTTTGTCTTGGCTTGTTGGATTCATTTTTCAGTGCGACTCTTGTTTTCTTATTATTTAAAACTCAAACAAATTAAAACCTTAAAATCCAAAACAGCACTAATCTTGCGCTGCCAGGACCGGAAGTGTCCCTCGGATCTTTGTCAAGAGCTTGAGGATCCCGGTTTTAATTTAAACGGGTTTTAATCTCAAAATTCAAATCGAGCGCCTGAATTTGAGTCTCACCAGCTGCGTGCTCCCTTTCTTGATCTTTGTGCTTCTCAAGTTTATTTGTGGCTCCCTTTCCTGATCTTTCTGTTGGAATGGGTTCTTCTGCGGTTTTTAATATTGCGCCCTCGGATAATGTTTGGGGAGCCTGTCTAGCGCTGCAAGGTCATTCTCTCTTAACATATGGGTTGCCGGATTTACTGCAGCATTTAGTGTTTTCTACATTTATAGATGAATAAGCCAGTAATCCTATGAGCAGGAATTCTCTTTGGAGAATGTTTAGGAAGGCCATTTACCGCTACAGGTTCCTTCTCTATTGCCTGTTCATAATGACTGCTCCTTTTCTATTTATAATTACTACCCTTTCCAAATCGTGACTAAATATTACTATTTATCTCAATTCTCTTTGGTACCTGTTCATAACTACTGCTCTTTTCCTGTTTATAATTACTATCCTTTTCAAATCGTATTACTCAATATTACAATTTATTTTCAAGCCCCATAAATTTCCTGTATCTCTTTAACAAATATAGTTTTGTGCTGATTAGAGGAATATAGGCCGGCAACCTTGCGGCCGAAAGGACTCCTCGGAGGGCGATTACGGATCTGTGGATGGACTGGTCTGATAGGTGTAACAACGCCACGTACCTCAAATCTTTTGTATAATTCTCCGTGTTTTTGCAGGATTATACTTCATATTTCGGTGACTTTTGTAGGTCGAGAGTCTTAGTCTTTGCCTGTCTTATGACTCAACATATACATTTCTCGATTTGCTGGGCCATTTAATGTTCTGCACAGTTGCTGCGGGCTCTTTTTGTGTTGGCTTGTTGGATTCATTTTTCAGTGCGACTCTTGTTTTCTTATTATTTAAAACTCAAACAAAATAAAACCTTAAAATCCAAAACAGCTAGGTCGAGAGTCTTAGTCTTTGCCTGTCTTATGACTCAACATATAAATTTCTCGATTTGCTGGGCCATTTAATGTTCTGCACAGTTCATGCAGGCTCTTTTTGTGTTGGCTTGTTGGATTCATTTTTCAGTGCGACTCTTGTTTTCTTATTATTTAAAACTCAAACAAATGAAAACCTTAAAATCCAAAACAGTGCTAATCTTGCGCTGTGAGGACCGGAAGGGTCCCTCGAATCTTTGTCAAGAGCTTCAGGGTCCCGGTTTTAATTTAAACGGGTTTTAATTTCAAAATTCAAATCGAGCGCCTGATTCTGAGTCTCGTCAACTGCGTGCTCCATTTCCTGATCTTTGTGCTTCTCAGGTTTATTTGTGGCTCCTTTTCCTGATCTTTCTGTTGAAATGGGTTCTTTTGCTAATTACTCAATCTTGCAATTTATTTTCGAGCCCTATAAATTTCCTGTATCTCTTTAACAAATATAGTATTGTGCTGATTAGAGGTATATAGGTCGGCAACCTTGCGGCCGAAAGGACTCCTCGGAGGGCGATTACGGCTCCGTGGATGGACTGGTCTAATAGGTGTAACAACGCCACATACCTCAAATCAATTAATATCTCATCTAAATACTTAGTTATAATAATGTTGTTCAATTCTCATAATTCTGTTATTCTGCTTGCAGATCTAAATACAAATCGTTGGAAGCGGGATAATATTGCTGCCAGGGAGTTCTACTGCTACCTATTTCAAAGCCGGGCCACCGATACTACAAATATACTTCGAGCAGGCAGGCTTGCATAGCAATATCAAATCGATTGTTACGTAAAGATTGAAACTCAACGGCTGGATTATTTTAGGACTGAACAATTGCAACATGATCTGCGAGTTGAATCATTCGAAGGTATTATCGAAAGCATGGCATGCGAGGGTAATTTGACCGGCAACAAAATTAGCCAAAAATTTGTGCTCCCTTCGTCACACATCGGCAGTCCCAGAGACATGCGGCGGCGGTATCTAAATGCATTAGCTTTGGTAAGCGAATATGGAAAGCCGGATTTCTTCATAACAATGACGTGCAACCCTAACTGGGCTGAAATATGTGAGGGCTTGTTACCTGGTGATGAGGCCCAGAATAGATCTGACCTTGTTGCGAGAGTTTTTAGAGCAAGAAATGAGGAGTTCAAGAACGACATTGTCAAAAAAAGCTTGCTGGGTGAGGTAGCAGCATACCTTTAATGTTACGGCCGTAACGTGGGTGACTTACGGCCGTAACATTCAGGAGTTACGGCCGTAACATTCAGGAGTTACGGCCGTAACATTCAGGAGTTACGGCCGTAACTAGGGTGACTTACGGCCGTAACTCTTGAATGTTACGGCCGTAACGTGGCTTCGTAAATTTGCTCATTTGAAGCTTGGATAGTTACGTTTTCAGCCTAGAATTTCTCAGACTTTGCGTTTTTGCCCCAGATCTTCTTCGAATGATAACTTTTGATATATAACTCTGATTTTGAATCCGGAATGACTGCCGAATTCGTCTCGGAAAGCCCTACAACATGAATATATCATAATTCAATAAATAGAATATTTATTAAACATGTTGTTTCTTGAGTAATTCAGTTATTTAATCCGATCATCATCCGATAAAAATAAAATTATTAAAACTAATAAATTAAAAGCAAAAACGAGTAGACTAGCTCAATTATGGGTGAATTTTATCGATACAAACCATGGATAAGTGTACAAAACTGACACTTATCACACCCCCAAACTTGAATTCTTGCTAGTCCCGAGCAAGACTCTTTATTATTCACACTCCAAAAATAAAATAAAAAATAAAACAAAAATAAGAAAATTAATACACACATAAATTAAAATATAAAAAGAGAAAAGGAGATCAAAATGCCATTAATAAACAACAACCAGCTTTATACAGTAGATAGAAATGAATCAAGATTCAAAATAAATCTACTAATGTTTTTGAAGTTAAAACACGGTTTTTATTTTGTAATTCCAAAATGTAAGGTTTCCCCCCAATAGGTTGATTATTTCTTTCCCACTCGTGATACACACGACTCCCTTTAATGGTTGCTCTCGATCACTCGTTTATTTTTCGACTCAATATGAAGAAGAATTTTATTGGCGTCATCAAATATTGTGATTTTCACAAAATTGAGTATATTGAAATTCATTGCTAATTAATTCAAATCGCTCATAAACTACATCCCTTTTAGTGATAGCTTTCACACCGTTATTTGCTAACGTGTAGCTCTTTTCACTAACACAATTTCTATCTCATTATTTTTCTTTCGTAAAAGGTGATAGCTTTCACAGTTATTTGCTAACGTGTAGCTCTTTTCACCAATTTTTACGAGACAGCGACTACGCACCAACAATGGTTAGTCCTTTATTTTTCGCAAAATTTAAGACTTCCAAAATTAGGCATTTATTCTTTGCTCAACACTTCTCCTTTTCGTCATTTATTTTTAGGTGATAGCTTTCACACCGTTATTTGCAAACGTGTAGCTCTTTTCACCAATGACTCCTTTTTTTTTTAGGGAATAGAATTTTTGCGAGAAAATCATTTTTAGTTGAGCATGAAAAATCAAAAACTCCACAAATTAAGTAAATTTCGCTTTATTTTTCATCAACCAATTGATTCTTCTTTTCTCAAGGTAACGAATGACTCGATTTTATATGATAATTACAAGGCTTGGAAGAGAGATTAAGGCTCAAAAATTTTTTGGAATATACAATTTTTTACTGTTAAAACGATTTTAGAAGTTTGTATATAGCTAATTTATTGGTGTTATGGCCAGATCTAGAAATCTCAAAAATCAAAATACTATAAATATATATATATATAAATTAAGGTAAATAACCAAATCAATCAAAACACACCAAAATTATTAAACAAACCACACCAAAATTACAACACACCAAAATACTAAAACAAACCACCCCCAAACTTGAAAATAAAACTGTCCTCAGTTTAAAAAAAATAAAAATCAATGCAGAAAAGCAGAATACTCCCTGTTAAGAAAGTTGATGTCTGAGCTAACGCCTTTTCGAATCTGCAAGAAAATAAATATACGAGGCACACAACAAAATAAAATATACTCGTAAGTATAACACAATTTTTAAGATGCGCATCAAGAAAGTCCGTAGAGTCGCCTTACGCTGCCATCAAAGTTTTTATAAAAGCAAAACACTAAATAAAAATTACAGCAATACATAAATCGCGAATAGATGCGCGTCAAGAGATCAAGAAGAAACTCCTTAAGCTGCCATCATTTAGCACGATTATTACACATGACAGAAAGTAAAAATACAAGAGGTCCGACATGGGTTATTAAAGGGAGAGGAATGAATCCACTTTTCGTTTTCTCACGGTAAAATCTTCTACCCAGACAATTTTAGCTAGAGCTGGATCTGGTTGAGGAACAAATTCATTGAGTTTTTTGATTAGTTCTTCTGGTGTTGTTGCAACGACTATGATTCGTTTTGCACGCTCGGAAATAAAGCCCTTTTCGGCAGAGTAGTCGATGAAAGATAGTAAACCATCAAAGAAACCATTGACATTAAGCACACCTATTAGTTTTTGATGAACATTTAGCTGGGCTCTGGTAACCACATGAAAAAGTTCCTCAAGGGTGCCAAAACCACCGGGAAGGGCGATAAAGGCGCCAAAATTATTTATCATGTGAGTTATGCGATCTTGCATATTCACAGATCTAAACTCATCTCCAATAGTTGACCCGGTGATTTTACTTTCAGCCAGAGGTTTTGGGATTATTCCCAACACTCTTACTCCTTCCATATAGGCGTATGCAGCCTCGTCCCATTAATCCTAGACTTCCTCCTCCGTAAACTACATGAATGCATTTTTCTCTAAGGTACGACCCAAGTTGTGGGTCACTTTAAAGCATGCCTCTTTTCAATTAGCTCCACCAAAAATGCATCGTGTTAAATTTTTGTTGAAGATGATGACTCCATTTTTGAAAAGAAAAAAAAAATTTTAGAGAGAAACAGAGAAAAGTGCAAGTTTGAGGGATGAATGAAGGAAACCAGTAGAAAGTTTATTTATAGAAGAAAAAGAAGGTAAAAATTGTTTAACAAGTTTGTGATTGCGTTTGATTGTGCTTCAACTACTCAATAGAATAGTGAAAGCTTTTATCGCGTATCACATTTTTTATTCAGAAAATCTCACCACACGACAAAAATAAAAGATACTTACGCGTATGTACAGTAGTTGTGATTGTGGCTCACATCTTCCTCTGATTTTACATTCAGAAACGGACTAAACGCCTTCTATGAGTCGGGGAGAAGCTTCCCATCCAATTTTCTTACAAATTGGCAAACATGGTCTTTTAACGTCAGATTCTCAAGACGTTGTTCATATTCTGGTTTAAATTTATTCGACAAACATTGAATTCCGTAATACACAAGTCCACTAGGATGCGTGTCAAGAGAAATTTCGATATTATCTAAATTCTCCTTATTCAGACCATCATTAATGAACTGAATTTTATCTTCTCTGTTTGTAGATGGAATTCCTAAAGATCGACATTTTGCATTACAGTTCCATCTAGCACATTTATAGAAAACGGCTAGTATCTTTGCTCGTCGTTTCTTGGCATATGAACTTTTTCCAAGCCCTGGTAAAAATCTAGTTGGTGTTTCTGTGAATTCACCTTCTATTCTTACTTTGGCTTAGATAATGAATCTTATGTCAAAAGGTATGCTTTTATTCGTAAGCAACCTCATCCTCTCAAGCCTTGTCTTGTAAATTTTTAAAATTGCATTTTTGCTTAGAAAGGGAAATCTTTTTTCAATTTTAAACAATGTTTCGTCCATGATAAAAAAAAAAAAGACAATGAAAATAATTGAATAAAATATCTACAAATATCGGTTGTTGTGGGAAGCGAAAAATCCGACTTTAATAGTCACGAGTACCGTTATCCGCCACTTGACCGGACAAACACAATTTAGTACTAAGTTACAACGTCGAAATTTGTACCTATAAAAATAGTTTACAATGTAAGATTTCAAATATAACTTATACTTCCCAAACAGCGGCGCAAAAACTTGACACGCTTTTAGTGTAACTATCGCAAGTGCACGATATCGTATCAAGTAGTAAAGTGGACTTTTTGAGTCCGGTTTATCGATCCCACAAGGAAGTTTTGTTATAATTTGAATTATACACTATTAGTCTATTTTTATAGATACTTAAGATGAGTGAAACACACAATTAAAAAGTTTGGTTTAATAATTGCAAAGAAATTGCAATAATAGTTCTAATATTATAAGGAAATAAAAAGATAGCAATAATAATAGATTGATTATCGATAAAATGAAATAGTTGGGATTACAAACTTAGTTCGTCATTAGTTATAAAAGATGTATTGGAGATCATAAGATGAATTTACTTATTATGTTGTGTAGATTCGATTTTCCTTAAAAAGACGGTTTCTCTTTCGAACTATAAAACGTCCCTTACATATTGAATCAATCCACTATATTTCTATGTTGATTGGCTTCAATACATAGCATTAGGATTTATGAAAATAACTCAAAGAATCATCTAAGGACTAGGGGTATATTTCTATACCCTAGAACAACTTAGAGTGAAGATCATTTGATCTAATCAAAAATATTTTCTTTGAAACATATGAAGACCATAAATATCTTCATTAATTGGCCAAATAAATAAAGATTGTTAAAACAATGAAAATCACACACAATAATAAGTAATTCACAATAGATCTTTTATACAAACATAAATAACATGACTAACCTTGTTTATAATCCCAACTAAAGATTACTTAGCCCATAAAGGGTTTATTACACATATTACAAGCTTGTGTGGTCATTATTAGTTGAATCAAGAGAAAGAATTGATCCTAACTCCCTTAGTAGATAAAGGAGATAGAAACAATAAACTCTCTGAACAACATATGTTATACCACACTTACAAAGATCACTCAAGAACACAAGTGTGTTCTTCACACAAAAAGAAAAGTTTACAAGAAAATGGAAAATTATAATATGAATGATGAAGGATGAAGGATCTAAGGGGTCTATTTATACACCTAAAGTCATCTAATAGCTCCAAAACTCCAGCATTATTACATTAGATCGGATCAATGCCAGCCATCCCCTCAATAATACACAAAAAGTATAAAAATTAGACAAATCATAGTAATCTGTCAAGAGTTACGGCCGTAACATTCGGGAGTTACGGCCGTAACTAAGTGACTTCTGGCGTAACTCCTGAATGTTATGGCCGTAGCATTAACCGTAAATTTGCTCATTTGAAGCTTGGATAGTTACGTTTTCAGCCCAGAATTTCTCAGACTTTGCGTTTTTGCCCCAGATCTTCTTCGGATGATAACTTTTGATATATAACTCTGATTTTGAATCCGGAAAGACTGCCGAAATCGTCTCGGAAAGCCCTACAACATGAATATATCAAAATTCAATAAAGAGAATATTTATTAAACATGTTGTTTCTTGAGTAATTCAGTTATTTAATCCGATCATCATCCGATAAAAATAAAATTATTAAAACTAATAAATTAAAAGCAAAAAACGAGTAGACTAGCTCAATTATGGGTGAATTTTATCGATACAAACCATGGATACGTTTACAAAACTGACACTTATCACCTGCCATCTCCTATAGAACACTCATGCCTTTTATATTTGTACAATTATTATTTTTATACTTCCAGGCAGGCTCTAAATACCGCACGGATCGCTGGCCTCCTGGCGCAGGACAGCCCACTCGAAACAGCTCAGTCAAATTTAAATTTAAATACTCAGGATATAATGTCCGTACAGACCATACTTGCAACAGCTGAGGTAAACACACTCCAAGTATTCAGTTATTAAATACTCTCAGACTATCTAAACATTTTCCCTTAAACAGCCCGGCCGGTTCGATACTGTTGTTCGAGCAAAGATAATGCGAACTAATCAAAAGTTCTTCTACCTATCTTTGCGGCCATTGCTGCTGACGTCTGCGAATATGGCTCCCTCTTTGAATGCCGATCTGCCACATCAACAAGATAGCAAGCTGCAAGGTATTCATATCACCAATGCTTTATTTTTCCCAAATTGTCTGGCATTTTTCCCTTTGATACAAAATTACATGTATCTACTGAATCTGATTCTCTCTTCTTTTCGATGAGACCGGCGAAATAGAGGTCACGGTGTTTGGCAATGAAGGTGAAAAACTTCAATATTTCATTAGATGATTTCTGGCAAAAATATAACAACGTATGACAGAGTCCCTACTCTACCTACACTGCATTTATAACTACAAATACTACATGTAATAAATTAAACATGCCTAACATGCAGGATTCCTCTTCTATACTGTCCTTGCTGAACTCCAACCTTGAAAAGCTAGTGCTAAAAATAAAACTTCATTCTAAAATTTTTACAAAACAGGACAGCTCTGCTATATTATCATATACCGTTCAATCATTAGAATGTCAAAATACAGTATCAGTCCCTGCCTCAACAAATAAATCTCCTGCAACCCCTTCTTCCTCTCCAGGTACGTTTCCATGCACTCCCAATCTACTACACTAAATATCTTGCATACCGGCTCTCTCTTTTCTTACCTCAATCTCTCAATTTTATTTTCCCTCTATCACAGGCATTGCGTACTCCGCAACCGATGGAATAAACGACCCAACTGAAAATCCAAATACAGGTTTGCATGCACTTCCAATCTAAGATACCCAATTTGTCGGATCACATTTCAGTCTTCCCTTAGATCAATCTATCAGATGTCTCTTTTTCTCTTCTCACAGATATTACATACCATACACCGGATCACGGCAACGAGCGAGCTGAAAATCCAGATCCCTCCACTCAAACTCTAGCTTCTTCTAACAAATCCAACAATGACAGACACCGTATGTTTCACAGCGTCCCTCCCTGCATCATCACAATTTAGCTGATTTTCCTCGCTAACCAAATCATCATATATTTGGCATAATGCAGCACCTCCAGAGAGAAGTGGAGACACACCCAAATCATCCCGAGGCCGCGCATTGAGAGCCAAAAAGTCCGACTGACTAAATGCACACTCACACTTCTGTGCAAATAACAATGTTGTAAAATCTTTGTAAATTACTTTAGCAACAAACCTTTTGTACAAGTTGCATTCTGTAATCATATGTAAATATGGACCGCCCGTTTGACCTTGTTCTGATGTACTCGACCTATTACACATTACATGAACTTTTGTTTACACTTTGGTCTGTCGCAGCTTTGATTCGTTTCTTCAATACACCCTCAATTGTCATAAGCATATTTTTGGGAAACTTCTCCGTCCTCGTACTTTTTACAACGGTGGCATATCTTGTAAATGCTAATCCAGTTTAAACAGTTCTAAAATAATACAATGTTCAGTACGGTGTTGGTGCTTGATTTGAGTTTTTATTAATGTTCCCCTCTACTGATTTTTTTGGGTAAGTTCTTGGTCATTTATATTGTTTGCTGCACTTATTTTCTGTATTATGAGGGTATACTTGCTTTATTTAAATAATATATATAATTGAATGATTTCTTCTACACTGTGAGTACTTATTTGCTGTTGTCGCGTTTGTGTTCTGAACTACCTTCGGTATCACATACTCTTGAGTCGGGCGGTGCTTGGTTTGAGTTTTTATTATTGTTCCGCTCGACTGAATTTTTTGGTAGGTTCTTAGTCATTTATATTGTTTTCTGCACTTATTTTCTGTATTATGAGGGTATACTTGCTTTATTTAAATAATATATATAATTGAATGATTTCTTCTATACTGTGAGTACTTATTTGCTGTTGTCGTTGTAATTTCATCCTGAACTGCCTTCGGTATCACATACTCTTGAGTCGGGTACTTTTTCCTACATATGATGTTTTTAGGATTGCTTTTTTTGGGGTTTACTTTGGTTCAAATATTTTTCCTCCGTGTGTAGGTGTTTTTTGCCTTCGCTAAATTGCACATTTTGTTTCTTTATTCCAGGCTCTAGGAATCTGCTGCGGTCTGCTTTCCGAATAGGTACTCTTTATCTATATATGTTATTTTTGGGTTTTTGAGGCTACCTTACTGTCTGCCCTTTATTACGTTTCGTGATTACGATAAATGGTGTAACCTATTTGTTTTTCCTCACCTATTTGTTTTCCTCAAGAAACTGCACCACTAAAAAGCCAGCGAATTACTCGGACTCGAGCTTCTCAGCATCCATCTGAAAGGCGTCAATCGTTCGCATTGTCTCCCACCTTTGCTAGCCTCTCCACTGGATAGGTATTTTTTCTTTAACATTCTTTTATTTTTTCCATATTTTCTCGCATTCCCGTGTTGGTCCTTCTTATATTCCTACATAAGGAAGCGCTCGATTTGGTCTTCCGATTTGAATTCATCAATTTCATGGGATGTCTAAATCTAGATTTAAAATATCTGCTTACTTGAGCTCCTCTTTCTTCTCGGGCCCTTTTTTTCCTACATATGCTGTTTTGAGGGCTGCTTTTTCTTCTTTTAGTTTGGTTCTAATATTTTTCCTCCGTGTGTAGGTGTTTGTTGCCTTAGCTAAATTGGACAATTTTTTTTATTCCACGCTCTTGGAATCTTCTGCGATCTTTCCAAATAGGTACTCTTTATCTATATATGTTATTTTCGGCTTTCTTACTGGATGGGCTCTTTTAGGCTACTTTACCGTCTTCCCTTTATTATGTTTCGTCCTTACAATGAATGGTATAACCAATTTTTTACGAAGAAACAACACCACTAAAAGCGACAAATTACAGGACTCGAGCTTCTCGGCATTCATCTGTCTCTCCTTTGGATAGTTATTTTTTCTCAACATCAGTTTTATTTTGTGCCATATATGTGCTGATGATATGTGCTGTGCCATATATGTGCTGATGTGTGTGCTTGTGTAGTGTCGGTTCAAATGTTGAGGAAAAAATCTTTGATATGATTTCACACTCTATATATCAACTTGTTTATCTCAATGAGTAGGACACAAATCTATGTTCAGATTTACAAACCGCTGCTAAAATCGTCGGAACAGGATAAAAACACTGTTTGTTTTCAGGTTGTCCATGCTGGTTTATCTCTATCAGAATTTTACAAACTTTACATTGTCGCGAGTCTATTGTCCATGCTGGTTTATCTCTATCAGAATTTTACAAACTTTACACTGTCGCGATTCTATTGTAAGTGTGTACACAAATTTGTTTAGTGCTGAGAGTGTCTGTATATGTGTTTAAATGTTAATCTGTGTGCATTTATGCAAGAGGTTTTACTTATGACTGCGATTGAGGTCTCAGAATTCTGCAGATGAATAGTTACTTTAAAAATTCCCACAGACTCACCTCGGGTTTCCTTGCTTTTGAAACTATTATTTTTATGCAGTTTCAGTGGATTGAACTTCTCTCTCTTTTTCTTTCTCATATGTGATTCTAATTATGCTCCCTATGACATTTTAATTTTTTTCCCCTCAAAAATCAGTATTCTTAGCTCTGTTTTCCAATCTTCTTTTGTTTGGAAAATTCTCAAGGTTGATATAAGGTGATATAGAGGTCATATTCTTTTCTACTTGTTAATTAGATGTTTGGTTTCGAGACCCGAAAAACCTTCTCTTGTGACAAAGTTTCTCTGTGTCATTCTTTGTCCTTTTGTGAGCGTATTGTTCGTGAGCATATTGTTCCAGGTATGCTTAGCGCTGTACAAATTCGGGTACGAGCCCATCGGATGCTGTAGGATAGGCAGGCTTTTTTTGGTTTTTGGTATTAATCTGCAGCTTGAGTGAATGTATTCTATTACCTACTCAAGAGTTCCATTTTTTTTGGTCAGCTCGTTTGTTGGTTCACAGGTAACCCCTTTTTTTTTCCTTCATTTTGTTTTCCGTTTTTGTTCGCCATCCTGCATGAACGAACTGATCGACTGCTGGTGTTTTGTCCGATTTGTATTTTCTGTTGTATTTGGGAATATTTTATCTGCAATTCCTACATTTTCCTTTGCTTTCGGTGCGCGAATTAATCTCTGTTCTCCCCTCCCTGATTGCCATAGGCTTTTACTCTATTTTGCAAGAGAATTTCAATTTTGTTTCGAGTTATACATGTTCTGTGATCTAGGTGTCTTTTCCTAATCTTGGTTCCATATTTCTGATCCGGATTTGTCGTGTTTATTCCACAATATTTTAGCTCATTCTTGCCTCGATGAGTGCTTCTGCCTGAAATCTCATCGACTACAACTTTTAGTTTCTCCTAATCTGAACAAAGTTGTGCTGTGAAATCTACAGATAGATGTTATAACACCATCTCAGTGCGGTTCAAATTCAGGTTTGAAGCCATCGGATGCTGTAGGATACCCTCCGAAAGTCCCTAACATTTGTACATTTCTTTTCTTTTTTCCAGTTCTACATAGGCTTCCCCTATTTTCAATTTTTTTTATCAATCCCCATCTGATTTTGGTTCCCTCTTGCTTTTTCTCTCTCAATTGACTACAGGTTCCTCCATCTCAGCCTATTTTTGAGGTGGTTTTTTGGTTGCTTTGTGTTTATTTCTTGAAGATTTGTGGAATTTTTTTCTCTGGATGAACTTTAAAGAGGGTTCTAGAGCTGCGAAAATTTCTTTGATGAGCTCAACATTTCCATGTCTAAACAAGAGTTATAATTTTGCGGAATGCTCTTGCCCTTGTTTTTTTTCGTGATACCCTCCGGTTTCGTATAATGTTTACAAAAAAAATGGCTTCGTGTGATACATTTGTACCGAGTGTGGTGTTGCTTTATTGTATGTGATGAATGCCTGCATATTTTTTTAGTTTTAACAATAGAACAATATGTAATGTTGTGCCTATTAATTTTTTTACCCAAAAATCGGAGTTGTACTCTGGTGGAATAAACATCACTTATCCAAAATTGCAGGTCTATCATGATTAATCTCCACTGATTGTTTCTTTCATAATGTTTGTATCTTGCTCTTGTCAACATAAATTTTTTTTATCAATGTCGAAATGGGCACCACCGTGCATCGCACGGTGGCCAGCCCTAGTTACAGTATATATGCTAATAAAATTTTGTATTTATAATTGAGCTATAATTTTACTTTTTGTTTCGAAAATGTGGATTCTGTCTTTGTCGTAATTTATTATTTAGACTAAAATACTTGGATGTCAGGATTTTATACCCTTCTAAAGTAAATTGGTATATTTCACAACATAATATACAATTCCAGATACATAGCAATTGTGGTCAATAACATAATCACAACTAGTTGTAACATTATTGAAAGTAAAATATAATTACAACAAAAAAAATGATGCATGGTGACTGTGTATCAAATAATCATATTGAACATACAATATAATCACTATTGATGTACAATGCATGATACATCATGTTGCAAAGTATAATTTTTGTCTAGAGGTAGTAGATTCTACTTAAAAAGTCTTTCCTGTATGGAAGTAGTCTCGTTGTAAAGAATATATATCAGTGTGATCAATACAATTGTTATATTGATCATTTATCTTCTACGGCTTCTTATAATTTCCTGAAACACACTATCAGCATGTAACCCTGCAGATAAATCATTGCAAATCCCAAAAACTGAGAAAAAAATTTCGCCACACACGCCACCCCCCCGGTCGTCGCAAACTGTAGTTGCCGCCAATGTGCCTCCAACAGTCGCAACCCTGATCGTCGCGACCAATATTCCCCATCGCTTGTCATCCGATCATGGCACCCCAGCCCCACCTCCAGTTATGCAATCCCACTGATGTGAACCAAACCCGGCAGCCCGCATCGCCCGAGCTAATCCAACACCTCCCGCTGATCCACAAGTAAGCCAAGATCAACCCACCGTCAGATGCAATACGCCTAGCATAACTCACCCGTCCACGTGACTCGCAGCGGTCTATCCCCGACCTGCGAGCCCCACCACATGCTGACTCGACAAACCAGCCAGTCCATCGCAACCCGCAGCATCGACTCGGCACGTCCTAACTCGACCTGTCTCAGTTTCTCAAATTTGCATGTTCCGAACTCAATCTTTGGATTTTTATGTTCTCCGGACTAGCTAAAATTGCACCCCCAATTTTACGTCGTCGCATCGAGTACCAACCGGTCGATTGGAGCATAACGTCAATTGCTCCATATAACATACTCAGTTCATTATTGAGGTTATTATATAACTTATCCATATCGCAATTCTCTATTTTTGGAAAATTTTTCTTTGTGGACATGGGTACTTGATCTCTTTCCCACCTTAATGGATGAGACCGTAATAGAAATCGACATCTCTCACGTGTCGAAAAACTGTGTAACGGTCCTACAGGAGTTACGAAATTGTTGAAAGTCGATACTTATGGTTGTTGCATACACCACGTATCTGAGTTCGGTTTGATATCGGTGTTTTTATCGACTTATTAACAATAATGAAGGGAAATATATCGAGTAACGGTAACTCTTACATGCTTTTATGCATTGCTTGTCACGTTTTATGTTTCACTGAAAATTCAAAAAGACCTAATTCCTCTTGTTTATATCTTGTAAATGGCACAAAGCTCGAATATCATCTTGGAATTTGATTTCCTTGACCATTCTGGTAAGGAGAATCATCGGTAGGTCTCAGATGTTCGCTTGGTGTTCATCCGTAGGAGATTTACTACCATCATTTTTCCCTCTAATGAGCCTACCTATAAGGAATCTGTGAAGAAATCAAGGCTAATACACTGATAAATAAATAAATATATATATATATATACACACACGTCGATACATACATCCACTCTTGAAAAAGCATTACATGAAGTTGCAAATTCCCAAGTGGGAGCATTACATGAACATGCAAATTCCCAAGTGGGACACTGGAACAACGGTTTAACAATGCGCATGATCAGCACTTTCCTGAATTGCAACTATAGTGGGAGCAAACATGGTTTTTGAATTATGCGAATGTGGAGGCATATAATCAATCCGTCCTCGATATTCGACCATTATCGTGGTTTTTGTGGTGTCAATAAGTTTGATAAGGACTTGATCAAAATAACTCTTAAGACTTTTTCCGTGGGAGCAACTGTAATTGTTCATCAATTACGGGCCACCGATTTTGGCAGATGTAAAACTGATAGAAAAAGTACCAATAGAACTTGTCATTTTATTCATACATGTTTAACTTTTTTGGGAACTAAGAAATATAGTAGTGAAGCAATTTCCACAGCTAAAGCCGAATATGTTGCTGTTGGAGGTGCATGTGCACAAGTACTGTGGGTTAAATTACTTGATTATGACATTACTCTTAAAAACACCATTTTTTAATGATAGTACCATTGTCATAAATTTGAGTAAAAATCTCATTCAACATTGTCGAACAAAATATATTAAAATCAGACATCATTTTACTCGTGGTCATATTTAAAATAGGAATGTTCTTCTCAAGTTTGCTGGTACTAAAGAACTCAAAATCTCGTGCAAAAGAGCGTGGAGGTTCGGGACGTATTGATTACTTTTTAAAGTATATATTCATGTACACATTAAAAAGGTCCAAAGACTCAATCTCAAATAGTAAAAAATCGTCAAATGAAATTTAATATTCATTTGTTAGACCTAACGGTTGCTATCCCTATTCCATTACGACCACTATAGTTATTAATGTTTCCCAAACCTTCAGGCATCTTTATGGCCGCTACCAATGCATTTTTATGTATGTTAACAACTCTAAGAGCCGTTAATTTACCCACCTAGCATACGCTAGTCAATTTACGAGCCAAAATCAGTATCCTCTAGAATCCTCGGCAATTGTACAATACCATATGTTAACTAATGTTAATAGCGACCAAAATGCTTTATAATGCACATTACTTAAACCTTATACCCTATTTCTCTTCTCATTCTCCCGAAAATCTGAACCAGGAACACTAATGCGGGAACCACCTCCAACATAGTGTAACACTCCCAAAGTCCCATTGAGTTATTACATCATCGTGGACCCCACACAAGGAATCCATCAGGCTAACGCGATTAAAATACACCACACTCACCAAAAAAATAAAATCATAGTGCCTACGAGATGTTAGACACAATATTCCGATATGAAATTTCAACGATAAGATGGGCATATATGGCAGAAAATACAAATACAACAATTGGCATAATTCTCGAAGGGTATTGTATTGAACAATCCCCCAATATCAATAAAATCATGAAGAGACTACGTCTTGAAATTATACAACGCATTCATACACACATCATAACATTAATCTCATTGACTATTACAAGTTTAAAACTTGACTCAAACCAAAGAAGATAAGGTCCTTCCACAAACAACGCCGACCTACGAATCAATCACCAACACCAATACTCTTGAATGAAACACAATTCATTCAACATCAATGATCACATAACAAGTGTGGAAGACTAAAATAATTGATTACCCTTAATAAGATAACCGATAATCGCAAACAACTCATTCTAATCAAATGGAATAATCGAACAACTCTTCATAAATAAATCTTTAAAATTTTACCAAAAATCAAGTAATATTGTGAAACCATAACACAATGATTAATTCCCGATGAACAACATCATCTGACCCCGAATCATATCATAATCCAAGATTATAACAATCCACATTCAAATCCTTCAAGTTCAAATCCATCTTCATAATGTTCTTCAAAATAAATACCAATAACTCAAGGAATACATCACATATACTTTGAAAGTCTCCAGTCGAAGTGTGCAATACATCACAATGGATTGAAAGCCCTAGCTAAAGCCGCAATACATCACAATGGCCTGAAAGCCCCCAGTCGAAGATGCAATATGAGATCATCCAATGACCATGACATGTTGAATTACAGGTGCTGGGAAACCAACTGCGTGAAGTTCAATCCCTAAATTTACCCATATATAATGAGATCACCTAGTGATAGTGACCTGCTGAATTGTATGTGCTTGTAACACCCCAAACTCAACTCGGGTTGTCACACGCCGTAGAACCCATCACAAGGTTCACTAGGCTGACACCAAACATACTCATTAACCAATAACTTCATTAATGCAATGCATAAAATGAAGGTTAAGTCGTGGCCTTAGCAGTAACATGTAAGTTTACCATATTCCACACAGAATTAGAAATACTCCATATGCCCACACGGGGGACTTCCATGACAATAATGCAAAATAATTCAAGTACTTAGGTTAGATAAAATGTCAAGACACTAAGAGGACTAACTTGAGATTTTAAAATCATGCATGCCTGTCAACTCCGTGTAATACCCGAGATTTCTGATATGTATTTGGAACTTGTGATATTGTATTTGTTGCACTTTAATCTGAGTATTATTCTCCGTATCTCATAGTCCGGTGTTGTTGAGCGTATGATTTCATGAATGTGATTTAAAAATTGTGATTCTGCGCATGTAGCGCACGCTATCATCTATGTGTAGCATACGCTAACATGGATCCATAGCGCACGCTACAAAGGAACCTTAGCGCATGCTATACGTGGTCAATATGATTGAGACGTGTGGTAGGTGAGATCAGGCCGGGAATCTTGGTCGGATTGTGTCGGGATGAACCTGGACGGATTTCGGGAAAAGCCAAGTCAACGCCTTAGCGCACGCTACTGATATGAGAATAGCGCACGCTAAGTGCTGAGTACAGTGTAGTCAGTAAGCCATTAGCGCACGCTACGAGTATGGACTAGCGCGCGCTAATAACCATTTTCTATAAATAGGACAACATCCTTTTCGTATTTTCAGTCTTTTCTCTTCCCACATCCGAATCCTTATACTTAGAGTATTACTCTCTACATCCTAAACACTTCATATCAGCATCCCAGCTCGTGTTGAAGATTGTAGATCATTGAGGATTGGTGTTCAAGCCTTCGATGTTGGATCGCTTCGATTTCCTCCTTGTTGTTCACTACTTTGAGGTAGGTGATTCTTCACCAATATTAGTAGTGTTCTAAAGGACGTTTGATCATGCTTATCTAGTCAGTTAGATTCGTTAATAGTCGAACATCATGTGTTAGAAGGATATTTTCGACGTTTCGGCACTTATTCATCGTATGATCCATTGAACCTTTTTAGTATGTGGACTCCTAAGCATATTATGTATCTTCAAAACCGATCATAACCAGTATATGAAGATTACCTAGTTCGTATGTTTTACGTGAGGAATCATATGTTTTGGGACTTGGAATGAACGGAACTTAGAATATTTTCTTGAAGATCAAGATGAATTATGGTGTAGTAATGATGATACGTATCCTTGTGTCTCGTAGTCATTTAATCCATAAAGATCTTTCACAAACCGTATGAGCATGATATGCACGGAGTTGGCATGTATTAACACTGAGGATTTCATGAGTTTTCATCACCTTTAGCTCAAGTTTTACCCAGTAGTGACTGCCATGCACGAATAGCGCACGCTAAGATGTATATATTAACGTGCGCTATCGGGAACGAGTAACGTGCGGTACGTTGGATACGTAACGTACGTTATATCATCAGGCAGGGCAGTCGGCTGTTGAGAGAAGACTGTCAGTACACAGCTAGCGCACGCTAAACCTGGTCATTTGCGTACGTTAACGGGCAGTCTTAGCGCACGTTACGTATAGTACGCAGCGTGCGCTAAGTAGTTCAGGCAGAATTCATTTTTAGAGCTTGCGGTCGTAAACCGGATTATTAGACGTTCGTACGACTTGAGAGGAATTCTTTATTATTTCTTAGGTCCGAGCCTTGCATAGGGGACGATCGAGGGGCGGTGGCATACGAACGCGTGTCATTTGTTGGAGTATTTCCATTCTTGCCATTTTCGAGGCGAGTATCATATGTCGAGTTCGATTTATATTAAAACTTTGATCATGCTTATGGTTTTGTTCGTGTTGTCGAATATGAGATGTATTTCTGTAATTTCTCGTGGTAATCGTTGTTAATTGTTTGTATTGATGAACATATTGAAATGCATATATGTATGCATAATTGATTGATTTATGGTATAAATGATCCGAGGGGATAATGAGGATCTATGCTGAGGGCGCTGGATCGAATGTCCACCATGTGTTAGTCCGACGGGATCATCATGGGGATCTATGCTGAGGGTGCTGGATCGCTGGATGGGTTTTCCACCATGCGTTGGTCCGACGGGATCATCATGGGGATCTATACCAAGGGCGCTGGATCGCTGGATTACCCTGTACTGTGTTGATGGAATCGTGAGGATTCGCATCGTTGGATTTCGGTGACGGAAGTCCGTTTTGCATGTTTTATGATGCACTGATGATTTATGTATTATGATACTTGTACTAGCATTGTTTTGCTAACCCCTTCGGGGGTGGACATTGTTTTGATGTTCAGGTAGCCGAGGAGCGGGTAAGCAACCACAGTACTGACAGGACGATGAAATGGCTCAATGATGTGGTTGATGTTTATTGTTATTGTGATTTGTCTTCTTGGTTCATTTAGTACTCGAGTACGTCCGTTTTAATAATGTCATTTCGATATGGTTGTATAAGTTAACTCATTTGATCGGTTGAATCAAATCTGCATTTTGAACTTCAGTTGTACGATTGGATTATATTTACATTTCTTTTAAATTAGCCTTGTAAATCCTTACTTAAAGGGTTTACGACACTGTAATTATTCTGAATATCTCGGGGTGTTACAGAATATGGTATCGGAGCTAAGATTCATTGATATCTTGGCAGTCGGGTTAGTTGGGTCTGTTTACGTTATTTGATTATGGGTCGTTCGTAACATCACTGCTGAGCCATCATCGTCGTGTGGACCGTGGTTGTAAGTTTCCTAAATCTCAAATACTACCGTTTTATTTAATTCATGTTTTGTGAACATTGATAGATGTACTTTTAGAAAGTTTGCCCTGGATATTGAGTATTTGTGTTTACAGTATGTTGAGAGGAGGTCGTGGACTCGGACGCGGTCGTGGATGCGGACGTGGAAACGCGAGACAAGAAGATTCGGTGTCTACCCTAGAAATAACCGCTAGCCGAATGGATTACCATTCCGGGGGACAATAGGGATCAGCAAATAATAATGCAGATCCTAACGTGCCGGGAGTGCTTCAGCAGGTGGTTGCCCAGATAAACCAGTTTGCTCAAGTTGTGGATCGCATGCAGACGGCGATGGGACAGCAGCATAACGTGGATAATCGAGGAGATAAATGGCTAACTGAGGTGATCAAATTGCATCCTCCGAAATTTGACGGTTCTGCTGAGACGCTTTCTTGGGATCACTGGCTGAAGGAATTAGAAAAGATTTTTGCGGGGATTAACTGTCCCAATGACAGAAAGGTTCCGGTCGCCCAGTATCTTCTAACAGGGGAGGCTTTCGACTGGTGGGAGGCCATTCGACCGAAGGAGCATAATGTTGACTGGACGGAATTCAAATTAATGATGGAAGCGCAGATTGTCCTCGCCCGATTAGAGAGGCCCGAGTTCGGGAGTTTTTTCACCACAAAATTCAGAAGCATCTGTGACGGACGTGATTAAGACTTTTAATCACCAGCTGACTTATGTGCGCCACTTGGTCAGGACCGAGGCGGAGAGGATTTTCCATTTTGACATGCGAATGAAGCCGGAAATTCAGCAATATATGTCCGAATTTGAATGTACCACTTTGCGACAATATCAGGACAAGGCGTTGGCCTATGATATGAAGGAGGCAGCAGTAGAGAAATCGACGGAAGCAAAGAAGCAGAAAGTGGCTGGCAACTTCACGGAGAATAAGAGTAGTGGGCCTCGCAAGGGCCAGTCCTCTTTTCATTCATCCAGGAGGCCTCCGCATCCTTCTCGAGGAGGAAAGAAGTTCCGGGCAGCACCAACCATTTCAGACGCAGGGAAGAAATGTTATAACTGTGGCAAAGCGGGACATATTCGACGTGACTGTTTCGCGTCTGCTGTGACCTGTTTCGAGTGTGGACAGGAAGGACATCGCGCAACATTTTGTGGGATTGTGATTAGATCTTTTGGCACTCGCACTCCTGTACCGGTTCCGAAGGACACTAGTGTAAACCAGACACAGCAGAGCGGTTTCCCGCAGCAGAATGTTGGGAAAAGAGAGGCATCCAGCGCTGGGTCCGTTCCTCTGCGTATTTACTAGATGAAGAAGGATGATCAAAACACAGCTGTTGCATCAGGTACGATTCAGATCCTTTTGCAACCAGTTAGTGTCTTATTCGATTCGGGAGCTACGCATTCTTTTATATCTTTGAACTGTGTTAATCGTTTGAAAATCACGTGCTTGTATTATTGTGAACCTTATGTTGTGGGTTTACCGATCGGAGAGAAAATTGTGGGAACCCTAGAAGCTAGGGATTTTCCAGTGTCTATAGGAGGGAGAGATTGGCTATCGAATCTTATTGTAGTTGACATCTACGGTGACGATTTAATTCTCCCAGACGATTGGTTCAACCGTTATGGAGCTATTCTGAAATATCGAAAGAGAGTTATTTCTATCATTGCTGATGACGGATCTGAACACTTATTCCGAGGATGGAGACCGGGAAGCTCGGGAAAATTGATCAAAGCAATGAAAGCCGTGAAATTACTGAAGCAGGGATGTCATGGACTTTGGTGCTATGCCATGAGTAAAGAGGAAGGAATAGAGCTCTCATCGATTCCAGTTGTGAATGAATTCTCCGACGTATTTCCTGACGAACTACCTGGGTTACCTCCGCAGAGAGAGGTGGAATTCACTATCGAATTAGAGCCTGGAGCCGCTCCTATTTCCAGAGCACCATACCGCATGGCGCCAACCGAGATGTATGAACTAAAGAAGCAACTGGAGGAATTATTACAGAAGGGTTATATTCAACCTAGCGTTTCTCCTTGGGGAGCGCCCGTTCTCTTTGTCCGGAAGAAAGACGGATCCCTCCAATTATGTACTGATTACAGGGAGCTCAAAAAGATGACGATCAAGAATAAGTATCCTATACCTCGGATCGACGACTTGTTTGATCAACTGCAAGGGGCAAGGGTATTTTCGAAGATTGACTTGCGATTAGGATACCATCAGTTGAGAATTAAGGAATCGGATGTACCAAGTCTCCGCTGTGTCCCAGACGGCATTATGAATTTGTAGTGATTCCATTTGGACTTACCAATGCTCCTGCGGTATTCATGCAATTGATGAATCGGGTATTCTTAGAATACTTGGATAAATTTGTGGTCTTCTTCATTGATGACATCTTGATATATTCGAAGGACGCAGAAGAGCATGCCGAACATTTGCGTGTGGTTTTGAGCACCTTGAGGAAGGAACAGCTGTATGCAAAGCTTTCCAAATGCGAGTTCTGGCTTAGGGAAGTAACTTTCCTTGGGCATGTGATATCAGCTGACGGAGTTCAGGTGTACCCGAAGAAAGTCGAAGCAATCTTGGAATGGGAAGTTCCTAGTAATGTGAAAGAAGTCCGGAGTTTCCTAGGACTTGCTGGATATTATCGCCGCTTTGTAGAGGGATTTTTCCAAAATTGCTCGTCCGCTCACTCAATTTGTTGCGAAAACTCAAAAGTTGACGTGGGATGAGAAATGCCAGACTGGTTTTGATGAACTTAAGAAGAGACTGACAACGGCACCTATACTAGCGTTACCGGATGGAACCGATGGATTCATGGTATACAGCGACGCTTCAAATCGAGTGCAGGATGTGTGTTGATGCAAAAGGATAAGGTGATTGCCTATGCTTCTCGGCAATTGAAACCGTATGAGGTTAATTACCCGACTCATGATCTGGAGCTAGCAGCTGTGGTCTTTGCCTTGAAAATTTGGCGACATTATTTGTACGGCACTCGTTGCCAGATCTTTACAGATCATAAGAGCCTCAAGTACATTTTCAGTCAGAAAGAATTAAACATGAGACAGAGAAGGTGGCTGGAATTGATCAAGGATTACGACTTGGAGATTCTCTATCATCCGGGGAAAGCAAACGTAGTAGCCGATGCTTTGAGCCGTAAACTTGTTTCTCTTCGAGTGTTGGAAGCACTTACTTCCCAAACCAGCATTCAGCGGGAAATGATCCGCGAAGGGATTGAAGTATGGGCACCAGGAATCCAAGGGCAACTATATGTGATGGAACTGACTTCATCACTAGTCGAGGAGATCAAATCTAAGCAGTTGAACGATTCTCTGATCCTTCGGTTATGTGACGAAGTAAAGAAAGGAAAGGCCCCAGGATTCGTGATACAAGATGATGGAGTCGAGATTTCGTGAGTCGATTTTGCGTTCCCGATGATGATGGTTTGAGACGGACAGTGCGAAGGAAGCTCACAGTAGCCTCTATTCTATTCACCCGGGCAAAGCAGAAATGTATAAAGATCTTAAACAAAACTTCCGTGGGGGATTTTGAAGAAGGAAGTAGCAGTTTAAGTTTCGAAGTGTTTGACTTGTCAAGAGTTAAGATTGAACATCAACACTGCCGGAATGTTAAAGCCGCTTCCGATCCCTGAGTGGAAGTGGGAGGATATCTCGATGGATTTCATCACCAGTATGCCAAGGACTAGAACGGGAATGAACATGATTTGGGTTATAGTTGATCGACTAACCAAGTCGGCTCATTTCCTAGGAATTAAAGATACATGGGGACCCGAGAGATTGGCGCGAGTATTTATTGCGGAGATAGTCAGATTGCATGGGACGCCGAAGACCATCATTTCGGATCGAGATGGTCGCTTCGTGTCGCACTTCTGGAAGGCAGTTCACAGGGCTTTGGGGACTGAACTCAACTTTAGCACGGCTTATCATCCCCAAATGGACGGTCAGTCCGAAAGGACTATACAAACAGTAGAAGACATGCTTAGAGCCTGTGCTTTGGATTGGTCAACTGATTGGGAAGTTCATTTACCATTGATTGAATTCACCTACAATAATAGTTGGTATGCTTCTATTAAGATGTCACCATTTGAAGCTTTATACGGGAGAAGATGTCGATCACCCCTGTGCTGGGATGATTCTTCGGACTTGATCGGGACAGAACCAGAATTGATAGTTCAGACTCAAGAGAAGATAGCTTTGATTCGGGAAAGACTGTTGACTGCCCAGAGTCGACAGAAGTATTATGCAGACGTACGTCGTCGCCCTCTAGAGTTCGACGTTGGGGACCATGTATTATTGAAGGTGTCTCCTACACGAGGGATTTTTCGTTTTGGGAGGAGAGGTAAGCTAAGTCCGAGATATATCGGGCCATTTGAGGTCCTAGAGAGAGTTGGGGATTTAGTATACATGTTGGCTTTACCACCATCGCTGGGTCACGTTCACAATGTGTTTCACGTATCCCAATTGCGGAAGTATGTACCGGACCCCAGTCACGTCATTGATTTCGACGAGATCGAGATAGCTAATGATGGCACCTTCGAAGAGAGACCAATCAAGATACTTGAGAGTCGGATCAAACAATTGAGGAATAAACCAATACACTTGGTTAAAGTTCAATGGTCACGACATGGAGATGAAGAGGCCACTTGGGAAACAGAGGACAGTATGAAGGCTAGATATCCAGAGTTGTTTTCATCTTAAGTGTCGGGGCGAAACTTCTTTTTAGGGAGGAAGGATGTAATACCCGAGATTTCTGATATGTATTTGGAACTTGTGATATTGTAATTGTTGCACTTTAATCTGAGTATTATTCTCCGTATCTCATAGTCCGGTGTTGTTGAGCGTATGATTTCATGAATGTGATTTAAAAATTGTGATTCTGCGCATGTAGCGCACGCTATCGTCTATGTGTAGCGTACGCTAACATGGATCCATAGCGCACGCTACAAAGGAACCTTAGCGCACGCTATACGTGGTCAATATGATTGAGACGTGTGGTAGGTGAGATCAGGCCGGGGATCTTGGTCGGATTGTGTCGGGATGAACCTGGACGGCTTTCGGGAAAAGCCAAGTCAACGCCTTAGCGCACGCTGCGATATGAGAATAGCGCACGCTAAGTCCGAGTACTGATGTAGTCGATGGCCGTTAGCGCATGCTACGAGTATGGACTAGAGCGCGCTAATAACCATTTTCTATAAATAGGACATCATCCTTTTCGTATTTTCAGTCTTTTCTCTTCCCACATCCGAATCCTTATACTTAGAGTATTACTCTCTACATCCTAAACACTTCATATCAGCATCCCAGCTCGTGTTGAAGATTGTAGATCATTGAGGATTGGTGTTCAAGCCTTCGACGTTGGATTGCTTCGATTTCCTCCTTGTTCTTCACTACTTTGAGGTAGGTGATTCTTCACCAATATTAGTAGTGTTCTAAAGGACGTTTGATCATGCTTATCTAGTCAGTTAGATTCGTTAATAGTCGAACATCATGTGTTAGAAGGATATTTTCAACGTTTCGGCACTTATTCATCATATGATCCATTGAACCTTTTTAGTATGTGGACTCCTAAGCATATTATGTATCTTCAAAACCGATCATGACCAGTATATGAAGATTACCTAGTTCGTATGTTTTACGTGAGGAATCATATGTTTTGGGACTTGGAATGAACGGAACTTAGAATATTTTCTTGAAGATCAAGATGAATTATGGTGTAGTAATGATGATACGTATCCTTGTGTCTCGTAGTCATTTAATCCATAAAGATCTTTCACAAACCGTATGAGCATGATATGCACGGAGTTGGCATGTATTAACACTGAGGATTTCATGAGTTTTCATCACCTTTAGCTCAAGTTTTACCCAGTAGTGACTGCCATGCACGAATAGCGCATGCTAAGATGTATATATTAACGTGCGCTATCGGGAACGAGTAACGTGCGCTACGTTGGATACGTAACGTACGTTATATCATCAGGCGATCGGTACATTGCTCGTAGAAGATCACAAGATACAGCTAGCGCACGCTAAACCTGGTCATTTGCGTACGTTAACGGGCAGTCTTAGCGCACGTTACGTATAGTACGTAGCGCACGCTAAATAGTTCAGGCAGAATTCATTTTTAGAGCTTGCGGTCGTAAACCGGATTATTAGACGTTCGTACGACTTGAGAGGAATTCTTTATTATTTCTTAGGTCCGAACCTTGCATAGGGGACGATCGAGGGGCGGTGGCTTACGGACGCGTGTCATTTGTTGGAGTATTTCCATTCTTGCCATTTTCGAGGCAAGTATCATATGTCGAGTTCGATTTATATTAAAACTTTGATCATGCTTATGGTTTTGTTCGTGTTGTCGAATATGAGATGTATTTATGTAATTTCTCGTGGTAATCGTTGTTAATTGTTCGTATTGATGAACATATTGAAATGCATATATGTATGCATAATTGATTGATTTATGGTATAAATGATCCGAGGGGATCATGAGGATCTATGCTGAGGGCGCTGGATCGAATGTCCACCATGCGTTGGTCCGACGGGATCATCATGGGGATCTATGCTGAGGGCGCTGGATCGCTGGACGGGTTTTCCACCATGCGTTGGTCCAACGGGATCATCATGGGGATCTATACCAAGGGCGTTGGATCGCTGGATTACCCTGTACTGTGTTGATGGAATCGTGAGGATTCGCATCGTTGGATTTCGGTGACAGAAGTCCGTTTTGCATGTTTTATGATGCACTGATGATTTATGTATTATGATACTTGTACTAGCATTATTTTGCTAACTCCTTCGGGGGTGGACATTGTTTTGATGTTCAGGTAGCCGAGGAGCGGGGAAGCAACCACGGTCTCGACGGAGACGATGAAATGGCTCAGTGATGTGGTTGATGTTTATTGTTATTGTGATTTGTCTTCTTGGTTCATTTAGTACTCGAGTACGTCCGTTTTAATAATGTCATTTCGATATGGTTGTATAAGTTAACTCATTTGAGCGGTTGAATCAAATCTGCATTTTGAACTTCAGTTGTACGATTGGATTATATTTACATTTCTTTTAAATTAGCCTTGTAAATCCTTACTTAAAGGGTTTACGGCGCTGTAATTATTCCGAATATCTCGGGGTGTTACACTCCGTGTGCACCTCGTGTAGGCTTCTAGATTGGATTGTCACCTGAAATACATAAAAGAGATTTCCCCTATTAAAGGAGTTAGCAACTGAAATTTGCTAGTACACATAAAATTTCACATGTTAAATTATAAGCATTTCAAAAATTCTATTTTCCACAATTCAAACATTTTCTCGTAATATTCTAGAATATCACAGTTAATCATCAAAAATCTCTCAAAGGTATATCCTTGTGACAAGGCCCCTTAGTCAAGTCTCCGTGGATCCCACCGAACCATTCCGGATAAGAGCACCACATCCTGACATATCCCTAAAGTACCAATCCGTGGAGTTCCTGTTGAACCTTTCTCGATTGGATATCTCACGTCACATATAAAAATCACATTTTCATTATAGAAATAAAAGTGATGGAATCATTACAATAATGTACTTGCCTTGATTTGTATACGACAAAAAATGATGGAGGGAAAGGGTTTCGATCCGAGATCTTCACAAGTTAGTCGACCCTATGTACATATCAATACTAAATCAACAAGAATACGGTAGAATTGACAAGAAACACTTGAAACCCCTCCCTAGTTCTTTCATTGCACACTAACCCTCTGTTCCCGAGTTTAACTTAACGAGAGAAAAGAAGGGAAATGGATGGAAATAAGAAGAAAGAAAAATTATTTGGTGTTCCTGAGTTTTTTAATGAAAAGAAACGGAAAGAAATGGAAGGGAAACTTTCCCTCCTAACTTTCCTTCCGATTTGGAAGGATTTGGAGAGAAAAGAACAAAATAGTTAATTTTCCTTTCACTTCTTTCCAACTCGAGAACATAAAATACAATTTTCTTTCACTTTCATTTCTCTTCTTTTCTCTCCATATTTTCCTTCCCTTTCTTTTCTTTTCTTTAGTAAAACTCAGGAACTAAGCCTAAGGAGGCATAAATTGACCCCAATTGAAATATTTGGAGGAGTAGCAACGATTACACCATAAGACCACAAAGAATATGATAAAGAATACTGTACTAGTCATCTAGGTTAAATTGGACTATTAAGACAAAACTACCTAAAAATTCCCAGACTCCCAAAAACTCGTGTTTTAAGGATTTTACCTTGATTAGGACGATGAAGGGAGATTAAATGATGTTTAATCTTCACCAAAAACTCAAGATATGCAATAGATGGCGTGGAATTGCTAAACCTAGTACTCCAAATCACCCAAATCACCCCAACCGTAATGCAAGGAGAGAAAATGATGAAAAATGCAGAAAAGACTATTGTCCATATTTATGTACTCTGACCTTGTTAGCGTGGCTAAGGGCATTATTAGCACGCACTATCGGGCCTCAGAATCATATATCTATGTCTATCGCCATTAGCGTGTGCTACTTATCTTGATGGCATGCGCTAATGCTGCATATTAGCGTGCACTATCACACTTCATCGCATGCGCTATGTCTATTGCACAACAACATGACTATGCATCCCGGTCAGCCCGAACACGTTCCGAACGATGCAAAGCTCGATAGTTTGCAACAAAATACGTAGAGCTTACGAACAACATCAACATACGAAATACCATAGGAAGGTACGAAAAATTGAATACAAAAATCAAATGCACAAACTTTGGAGAATTACAAAACAGCCCAAAGGTCTAAAAATCCCGATTCGAGATTGAACAACAACATCGGGGTTCACAATATAACTAAATATGCTAAAAACAGGCTTGTACAAACAACGAATCAACAATTTTGAGCAAAATTTACAGGAATCAATCCAAATGTGGAAAAGTCGTTACATTTCACAGATTTCAATAAAATAGCCCCAAAGCTCGTTTGAATGGCAAAAAGTGAAAAAGAGGACATATCATAAAAACCATAACGAGTACAAGCGAGTTGCTGAAATCATAAATATACAAAAGGTGAAAAAGATACGGATATTATATTCTCCCCATCTAAAAGAAATTTTTGTCCCAAAACTTAAGAAATAAAAAACTTGGGGTGTCTCACACGGATTGAATCTTCTGTCTCCCAAGTTGCTTCTTTGACTACATGTGTCGACCATTGAACTTTAACCAAATGGATGGTTTTATGCCTAAGTTGTTTGAACCGATGCTGCAGAATCTGAATCGGTCTCTCCTCAAAGGTGATGTCAGTCCCCACTTTAATCTCTGATGTGGCTGGGATCCGGAACGTATTTCCTCAACCAAGAAATACAAAACACGTTATGCACATGACTCAAGGACGACGATAAACCAAATCTATATGCAAGATCTCTAACTTGCTCTAACATCTCAAACGGTCGTATGTATCACGGACTAAGTTTACCCCTCTAACCGAAGCGGTAGACTCCCTGAGTCAGTGACACCTTCAAAATGTGATCCCCATGTTCGAACTCTAATACATGTGTCTATAACTAACATACAATTTCTGTTGACTCCGAGCAGTTAACAGTCTAATACGAGTTAGAGAAATATTCTCTCTCATCTCAACTAGCATGTTCGGATTTGTCCTTATCAATTCGGACGAATCGTCCTAATGTAGCGGTGATCTACGTCGTCCCCCATACAGAGCCTCAAAGGGTGCCATTTTAATCGAAGTGTGCTAATTGTTATTGCACGTGAATTCGATAAGTGGCAGATGTGACTGAATCATTGTTCCAGTCCACAGGACGTGCCCGTAACATGATCTCAATTGTCCATCAGTCTGAGGATGACAAGATGTATTAAGCCTCAGCTCAATACCCAATGTTTGGTAAATATATTACCAGAAATGCAATATAAACCGACTATCTCGACTGGAAACAATGCTCTAAGGAGTCCTATGAATTCTCACAATCTCTACAATAAATAATTGAGCCACTCTCTCTGGTTCCCAAGTATCCTTAATACCCAAAAAATGATTCAATTTGGTTAGTCGATCGATGACTACCCAGATCATGTTCATCCCAGTCTGGGTCCTCGGCATGCTGGTGATAAGGTCCATGGAATTGTCTTTCCATTTTCACTCATGTATGGGAAGTGGTCTCAACAACCCTTCCGACCGTTGATGCTATATCTTGACATGATGACAGTTCAGACATCTAGATACAAACTCACTAACATCCTTCTTCAAATAACTCCACCAAAAATTACTCTTCACAACTTTATACATTTTACTAGTACTAGGGTGAATGAGCTAAGGTGCAGTATGAGCTTCTTTCAAAATCGTGTGTCTCAACTTAGCATCAGACGGAACACGGAGTCTCCCTCGGAACCTGAAACCACCATCATTCTAAATTGCAAACTCGAGGGTTTTTCCCCTAATCACATCCTCCCGTAACTGAACTAGAAACGAATCTCCAGGCTGTTTTGCCTTAATATCGTCAATCAAAGACGAAGTGATCTCCAATATGGATAATTGCCCCTGAACTCCCTTAATCCAAACCTCGATACTATGCTAAATCAAATCCTGACGTATCCCCAATTAGGGCATAAGTGCCTCCAACACTTGGATGGTACTCAATGTATCGGCCACAACATTCGCCTTACATGGATGGTAGAGAATCTCAAGGTCACAATTCTTGATCAATTTCAACCATCTATGCTGCCTCATATTCAGCTCCTTTTGTCTGAAAATGTATTTAGGCTCTTATGATGAGTATAAGTTTTACCAAAGAGCCATAAAGATAGTGTCTCCAAATCTTCAAGGTAAAGACGACCACTTCCAACTTCATATCGTGTGTAGAGTAATTTGCATTATACGGATTCCACCAACGAGATGCGTATACTATCACCATATCCCTTGCATCGGGACACAACCTAGTCTGTATGCCAAATCATCATTATACCCCTCAAAATCATCAAGCCATATAGCAGAGATAACACTAATGATGTAGTTAATTTCCTCTTTAGTGCATCGAAACTGTTCTACTTATCCTCATTCCACTCTAACATATGGGTTTTCTAAAGTAATTGAGTAAGTGGCTAAGCAATATTAGAAAATCCCTCGACGAACCTATGGTAGTACCCAACAAGTTCTCTAAAACTCCGTACTTTTTTCATATTATCGGTGGCACCCGCTCAAGAATTACTGCTATCTTCTAGGGATTGATTCGTACTCCTTCATCCGAAATCACATTCCCAAGGAATGTTACCTCTTTAAGCCAAAACTCGCACTTAGAAAACTTCATGTAAAGATGTTCTGCTCTCAAAGTGTTCAATATAAAGCGGAGGTGACCGGCATGTTCTTCCTCATTCCGTGAATATATGAGAATGTCATCAATGAAAACAACTACAAATTTATCAAGATAACTAATAAGCACCTTGTTCATCAAGTGCATGAACATGGCAAGAGCATTAGTTAACCCAAATGGTATAAATACGAACTTGTAGTGACCATAACTAGTAAGGAAAGTGGTTTCCGAAATATCAGGATCCCCGAATCCTCAACTATAATACCTCGAACGTAAATCAATCTTTGAGAAGACTGTAGCACCCAAAAGCTGATCAAACAAGTCGTCTATATGGGGCAATGGATACTTGTTCTTGATGGTCAGCTTATTTAATTCTCAGTAATCAATGCACATACGAAATGGCCTATTTTTTTCCTGACAAAGAGAAGATGAAGCACTCGACTGTATGTAACCCTTGTCAAGAAGCTCATGCAACTGCTTCTTCAACTCTAACATCTCGAAAGGTGCCATAAAATATGGCGCACGAGAAATAGGAGCCGCACTCAACTTATCAATGAAAATTATACATCCCCTTGTGGGAGTAATTGCGACAAATCATGCAGAAACACCAAGATATTCATTCACAAACTGGATCGATGGCATATCAATCCCACCGTCATCCAACTTCATGGTGTAGCACCGAAAACAATACAACCCCAGTTCATAAACTTCATCGACTTAATAGTGATGATCACACTACCCGAACTACCCGACTTACGACCCACAAATGTGCGATTGGTAACATATTTAGCTACTACAGAAATAATGTGCATCCAATAGTTCATAATACCACCATGACAACTTAACCAATAGTATTCGAGAATTACATCATCTCCCTTCAGATCCACCACAATGAGATGTGAAGGCTAATCCCGATTTCCAATACCCACAAGATAATCCTTAACCTCTCGATTACCAATCAAATGCTCTCCGCTAGAAGTGCCCACCAAAATGGTTCACACTAAGTCAAACAATCAAGACCCGGATATTTCACACAATCAAGAGCAATAAATGAATGGGTAACCCCTGAATCAAATAATACTGGACCGGGGTGAGAAAGAATTTTTGGTGGTACCTACAGCTACGGGAGCATATGTCTCGTCTGCATGCCTTATCTGTTAGACTCGAGGGTGTGCCGAAGCTGTTGGGATTCGGTGCCTAAAACTAAGGCCCGGCGGAAGTGGTAAAACAAAAATTAATTCGATCCGAATCCCTACGAGGATCGATCGAGCTACGTATATACGAATATATAAACGAAAACACAAGAGATGTAAGAAACTTACCCTTGTAGTTCGTTGATTTAATGGATTCCTTCTCTTGAGCTATTCTCCAAGCTTTAGTTGTATATTCCTATGATCCAATGTGCTCCAAGCCCTTGGATGATCCAACGTCGAAAATACAACGCCTCTACTTGCCACGCGCCGGAGAAACGAACGGGATGACGATCACCTTGCTATCCTCCAAGGATACGGCTAGAGCTAGGAGGATGAAGCCTTCGATTATAATACTCTAAGTGTATAATCTATATCTCACTTTAATTTTCTCCAAGAAAATATATGAATGTATAATGAAGAAGATGATGAATAGTATGAAGCCTTTGGAAACTATTTCCTTTCTCTTTTCTTCTTGCCAAAAACGTGGATTCAAGTGTCCCTCAAAGAGATTTGGTCTTCATACATATATTCTTATCATATCACACCATATCTTCCACCTTTTGACTATATCACCAAAATGATATTTGTCCCCTTGATATGTCACAAAGCTAGTACCCCACCAAGTGAACACTAATACAATGGAGGGAGTAGGTGACTCGGGGCGGCCATCTAGAAGGAGCCGGACAACTTCGGTCCGTTTCGGACTCCCGAGGGTCCAAATAGATAAACTCCGATTCCGTTCTGATGTATTTATATCAATTAATTAATCCAATTAATTAATCATATCAAATACATAATAACATAATATTTCCCCAAGAAATAATTATATTCATGAATTAAATTAATCACCGAGTAATATATTTAATTCATTTGGCCGTAAATCAATTTATCCAATAAATCGATTCAGACATCCAATGTCCCAAATTAGATATCCGATATCTAATATTCATAATGAGATAATAAGCTTGATTCATTCCGTCGTCAATCCTATTGCGCGACTCGGTAGGTCCGTCTCAGTCAGCAATGGGAGGAACCAAAGAGTAGTAGCACCACCTAGCCAGCCTGGTGGCCTACACTGTACCCCAACTGAGAACGAATGATAGGACCATTCAAGAACCATTCTGTCATGAATACCAGTATACGTATAAACCCTTCTTTCAAATGTCTCGATCAAGTTATAGGGTCACGGTCAGTCAAACCCTATCTGTACTTGACGATATACATGCGTTAATGCAAATCTATATCATCGAGCTCTCGTGTATCTAATACAACTATCTCCAATGCTTTGGCCAAAGACTTATGATCTCATCTGCCAATAACCGCATAGGACATATAACCCGCTCACTAAACGGGAGAAAGAATTCTATCTTGGTATTCAGTAGGACCTGCTACTTGCCCATCAAGATGCACGTCGAGGTTGACCCTCGCCTTCCGGTTTACAGGGTCGAACTACTCTAATGAAAATATTGACGTCACAAGCACATCCCTACTAAATCCTCAAGTCGAAGGTTCACAAATACCTATCACAACCTTTCGATTCCGTCATTGACTGTCCTGGAGTGAAATCCGTGTGACGAATCGAGGGTGAGTCGATTCGAGTATACTAATCCAAATAGCATACCTATAACGTGTGCTCCCACTAACCATTAGTGTTCGACAGGCACTCTCCATGTCAAAGAACACGTTATACAAGTCTTCACATAAACTTAACGCCCAGTCAAGTTTCACCAACTTTCGAACAATTAAGTATTTGAGCTATAAACCTTTCCAGTGCCGACCTCCTTATCCAATAAGGAGTGGAACGTTTTGCTCTCAAATACACTAACTAGTTTCTATATGTATATTTACGAGTTAGGAATGCCAGTAACTACCAGTAAATAAAGAAACATCCATTGCCTTATATTAATGATTTACATAGTAATAAGTACAATGCCCTCACTCAACATCCTCTGAGTGGCATTCGAGGACATACTCCTAACAATCTCCCACTTGCACTCAATGACACACACTATGGTATCTAATACCCATGTTCTCCAGATTACGCTCTAAGCTAATATGATAATGTGGCTTGGTTAGTGGATCAGCGACGTAGTCGGCTGACTCTACTCTATGCAGCACAATGTATCTCTTTGCGAACAAATTCTCTTACGAGATGATACTCTCTCTCAATATGTTTGGTACTGTTATGAAACCCCGGCTCCTAGGCCTGTGCTACCACTCTATTGTTATCGTACAAAAAACGAAAATAGGCAGCACAACACATGGTGTCACGTGAAGTTTACCCAGTAACTTTTAACCCTTCCTTGGAGGCCTCCGAGGCCGCTTTATACTCAGCCTAACAGGTGGAACCAGCAGTCGCGCTATACTTGGCACTATGCCAAGATACTGCTCCTCCATTAAGAGTAAATATGTAGCCAGAAGTAGACATCGAATTGTCTTTCTGTCCTTGGAAGTCCAATTCAATGAATCCCACCACATTCAGTTCTCCACCACCATATTTAGAACTAGATCTCTAGTCCTTCTAAAGTACTTGAGAACGTTCTTTTACGGCGGTCTAATGTTCCCTAACTGGGTTAGCCCGAAACCTACTTACCATGCTCCCAGCATGCGCAATGTCAGGTCTCGTACACAATAAAGTATACATAAGGCTACCCACGGCCGAAGCATATGGTATATTACTCATTTCCTTTCGTTGTTCCTCACTTTGAGGACATATCTACGAGGAGAGTTTTATTCCATGTCGCATCGGAAGGAACCCTCTTTTAGAATCATTCATCTTAAATCACTTTAGGACTTTATCTATATAGAGGGCTTGGGAAAGACCTATCATTCTCTTCGCTCTATCCCAGTAGAGTCGAATCCCAAGAATATAGGTTTCTTCTCCCAAGTCTTTCATAGAGAAATGACTCGAAATCCAAGCTTTCACAGAACTGAGCATTCCCACATCATTTCCTATTAATAGAATGTCATCTACATATAGTACTAAGAATGCGATTTTGCTCCCACTAACCCTCTTGTATACACAAGGTTCCTCTTCATTTTGCACGTAGTCAATCTCTTTGACTGTCTCATTAAAACGAAGTTCCCAATTACATGAAGACTGCTACAGTCCATTTCATAGAGTCTACATCCACCATTGCTAGGTCATTGGTCGTGGGTCGGTCTCTTGTTTATCACTTGGAACCTCGTGGAAAACCCAGTTCCTCCAAGTGCATAAAACTATACCTCTTAGGTAATTGAGACACCCTACTAGACCTACGAGGTGGTTTTACTTGTGTTTCAGAAGGTTCGGTTCCAATTTCTTGCACAGGTGTCTCCTGAGGAGTTTCATTGTATTCTTCCAAAGAAGTATTTCTACTTGCTCCGCCTTCCTGAATGAACTCATCTTCCAGGAAGTGTGCATGCAAAACAAAAACGATCTTTCGATGTTTGGGCATGTAGAATAGATAACCCATCGTCTCTGATGGGAATCCAATGAAACGTCCCGTCACGGACCTCGCTACCATTTTGTCCATCTTAGTCTTCTTGACATAGGTGGGATATCCCCAAATCCTAATGTGATTAAGACTTGGTTTCCTGCCCTCCCACATCTCATATGGAGTTTTAGGAACGGGTTTGGAAGGACATCTGTTCAAGATGTAAGTGGCAGTCAGAAGTGCATACCCCCACAAGTAAATCAGTAAGTCAGTATAGCCCAACATGGAACGTACCATGTTCAACAAGGCTCGGTTCCGTCTTTCTGACACACCATTTAACCGAGGAGTACCTGGAGGTGTTAGTTATGAAACTATTCCATGTTCCTTAAGGAACTCGTCAAACTCCGTACTCATATACTCACCACCTCGGTCCGACCGAAGTGCTTTGATATGATTACCAGTTTGTTTCTCGACTAAGGACTTAAATCCCTGGAATTTCTCAAAGGCCTCGGATTTATGTTTCATTAAGTATACATAACCATACCTAGTATGACCATCTGTAAACGTAATGAAATATTGATATCCGTCATGTGCTGCTTCCAAAGCACCACATACGTCGGTATGGATTAATCCCAATTTATCAGCGGCTCTTTCAAAACTCCCTGCGAAGGGGGACTTAGTCATTTTGCCTTTAAGGCAAGATTCACAAGTAGAAAGGGATCCGATCCCAATTGACCCATAAGTCCATCTTTTTCCATCTTGTAAACCTTGGTCTGACCAACATGACCAAGTCTAAGATGCCATTTCAAAACTTGATTGGTTTCATCTCTACCACGTTTTCTAGTCATAGTATTCATAACTACTTTGTTGCTGAGATTTAGATGATACAATCCATTTAACGATGTAGCAGTACCCACTAGTTTATTTCTGAAATAAATTTTGCAGGAACCATCACCAATGAAAAATGAAAAGCCTTTTCAGTCCATGACCGGAATGGATACAATGTTTTTGTGCCCGTGGGGCAAAACAAGTACATATTCTAAAGTCAAAACAAATCCAGATTCTAAACCCAAAAGAAGTGATCCTATGTCGGTCGCCTCGACACTATGCCCGCTTCCGACTGTGATCATAACTTCTCCAGCTCCAAGCTTCCTACTTTGTTCCAGATCCTGATTCACGGTACAAATATGTGAACTAGCACCAGAATCCAGAATCCAGGAAGTAAAAAATTGTAACACCCCCAAAACCGACCGGGAATATTATAGCGCCGTGGGCCCCATATTGGAACCCACAAGGCTAAAATTATTTTCGCAAACGTTTAAAAACGCTAAAAGGCCAATGACGGTAATGTTTTAAATACTCAAATATTTTTAAAAACGTTGTTCCCATTTACCGTCAGAAAATATCGTTTGAAAGCACAAGGCAAAGACGCCAAAAGGGCATTTAGAGAGTAAACACGAGTTGGAAAAATACTGAAGCCATTATAAAATTTCACGCGTAGCGAATAGAGACATAATTAAATATATTTGCATCGGAATTATAAAAACTAGAAAGAACAATCGAATCCCAATCAACCACGCCATAGCCAGTATCACCGGAAAGCTCATCCTTTCACGACCGCTACTAGCTCGAACTCCGAGTACCTAAAAGATAAAGCCCACGACGGTGTCAACCATAATACTCAACAATAATAACGATCACATCACAAGAACAATACATATCAATGTAATTACAAGGTAAGAATAATTCCAATGTAGTCTTACTGACATAACCTTACCAACCCATCACAATCCATATCAAATCAATCCTTACCATAATCACATCTCGCGTTCTTAAGTGATGGATGAATTCAAGAGTAACCACCTGAGTTGTATCCGAAATGATACCAAGATTCTCAAACATAAACATATCTCCAATATGGAATAATCTGGCCAAGTCCGATTCTGTCTACTGGATCGCACAATCGGATTCCAAATCTGATAAAACCGATATCACACAGTACATATGTGAACCAACCGTCCCGAGACAATGGCAAGTCCCGGATATCAATGCAAAACATGAATGTTCACACAATCAATAATGATAAACAACCAATGTATCAAAACGGAATACCAATGACATGATAACTCCACACAAGATCGACAAAGGATCAACCACGAATGAGAATACCATGATGTGGTAACTCCAACAAGATCAATGAAAGACCAACCACCAGGAATGCCAACAATACGGTAACTCCAACGAGATCAATAAAGAATCGACAACCAGAAATACCAACGGTACGATAAACTCCAATAAGATCAATAAAGGGTCAACAACCGAGAATACTGACGACACAGTAAACTCTAACAAGATAAATAAGGACCAACAACCGGGAATACCAACGATACGATAAACTCTAACAAGAGAAATAAGGAATCGACAACCAAAAATACCGACGACACGGTAAACTCCAATAGGGATAATAAGGGATCAACAACCGAGAATACCGACGGTGAGACAACTCCCAAACAGAATCAATAAGGATCAATAACGAACGAGATTACCAATGACAGGGTGAACTCCAAACGAGATTAATAAAGAATCGATATCAAATGAGTTGACCATCGATATAGTAGCCCCAAACGGGATCAGAAAAGGGGTCAACAGGGACATATATACGAGAGAATAAAATCATCAACCATATACGAATCATATATGCGGGATTTCAAAGACAACCCAACTATTGAACAGGTCCGATTATACATGGACTATGAACAACCAATCAACAAGACTCAAGATGGACATCACGATACGCCCAATCCGGACATGTGTCCGTGTACAAGCCAGCCACGGGTATTGATCAAATACACATCTGGCTTGTACCTAATCATCCTCACGAAGTACGTCTCGTGTGCACGGTTCAATATGAGGTTGAAACCAACATATGCTACACGTGCCCGTCCCGGAAATCCTACACATGAACGATCAGAACATATGTGACTCCAGGTATGCCACGATATAACATGACGATAACTCCCGAAGAACACACATCCAACAAGGATTAGAAGACTTCCAAGAGAACAACAATAATTCGATCATGAAGACTGACACGACCACAATGTCGTATTCCGTCAGACAACAGTTCACAGCATGCTCAACAATACATATAATAATAGCACATAAACTCCCAAGGCAGCAGCCAAGGGTCACGGAAGCATCTACTTAGGAATACTCCAGACAATATCATATAAACTCCCAAGGCAGCAGCCAAGGGTCACGGAAGCATCTACTCAGGAATACTCCGGACATAGGTGCCATTTAGGTCTTATCCCCTAACACATTTCCATTCGGGTACCATACAAGTTTTATCCCCAACACATCGGCCCCACAGATTACGGCTCAAAGAAAGAGCACATCACAAAACGTAACAAGCAATGGTGCACACTCACCACATGAAATATCAACACACACATGCAATAATGCAACAGGATGATTATCATAACCTAACAATATTAATTTACCTCAAGCTGGAGACGCTAACCTTTCCACGACCAACATTCCTCAACCAATACACGGTTATCCGAATAATCTAAAATGAAGTACAGTCCATAACTAATACCAAACCACCACCTCGAGTTCAATGTCGGCATGATAACTAACCTTGATGTCTAATCTCTCACACAATAGACCAAATATAATTCATGTCGCCGGTTCCACTTTAAAATCATATACATTATGATTATCTAAGTGCAAGCATAATATACATATGATCATCCCGACAATTCATATTCCATGATACTATTGCTATATGAATCATAAATGAAATGAAAACGAAATCATTTATTAAACATTATGAACTGAGCAAGCATAACTTGCCTCGATACCGATATGATGAAGTTGTGACCAATCCCGTCGTCTTCAACTACAAGCTCCGTAGCCCCGTCCAAGGCGATTCATGCATCCTCCAATTCCAATCGCAGCACAATGGTTAATCATCAACGATCACTTAACACAACCTAGCGCAATGATCAATTAACAATACATTCGATAACAATCAATACAACTGATATAACCAACTAATCAAACTCAACGGTTCAACGACATTTCAATCATACGAAACCAACCATATCAACTCTTAACAATACGAATACAAGCCGAGATTCGATAATCAATAATTCTAACAATGTCTTCAACATTCTTGGTTCCGACTTCAATCTTAATTACGGATTAACACGACTCATCTTTGTAAATTCATTGAAATAAATTTACCGATTATCATCACGAATAATCATAGGCCAAAATTAACCGCAATCCTTCCCAATTCCATAAAATCACGACATGTATAATTCAAGTGTTCTTCAAGGATATGAATCAAATACATAATCATGTTCGTAGCCAACAAAACGACGTGATTCGATGGGTTTTATAATCTAAACCATCATTTAGTTCATAATCCAAGGTATATATCATCATATTCCTTAACATACGATTCATACAACCTCGAGAATCACAACAACAACATCGTAACCATCATCATACAAGGAAGACATCAACAACAACATAAAAATTCGAAGTAGAAGAGAGGGATTATCCAACATACCTCTCGAAGATGAATAATACCATTAAACACTTGAAGAATCATCAATATCTCTTCTTATCAAGCTCCAATCCCATGTTCCCAAGCTTAAAATCGACTTAGAAGAATCAAGAATCCATTTCTAAGGGTTGGAGGTGAAAAACGAAGTGAACTTCTGGAGAGAAATGAAATGACGAGTGTGCACTTATAAAACATTTCTGTTCGTTACGTACGTAACATGTCCATGTTAACGTACATAACAACCTATTACGTGCGCTATCTTTCCTTGGTAGCGTACATAATGACAGTCCAGAGTTAACTGACTCATTTCGTGTACTTCCTTACGTACGTAACCATTGCCACATAACGTATGTAATACGTACGTTGACTTGCTACAGTAACACACCTTCTTAACGTACGTAATGGTACATCCTTAACGTACGTAAGGCTCGAAGTTGACTCGCTCGTGCCGAAAGCTACCGACACCGGGCCCACCTGCCGACCACAACTCGATACTGTCTGGTTCCCTTCTTAACGTACGTTATGTACCAAACTTAACGTACGTTAAGCTTGCTTATTTACGTATGTAAGCTTCATCACTTAACGTACGTAATGGCTTTCAGATTTAGTCATTTTTGCTCCTGTCTGTCGTCTCAATATACTGAATACGTACACGCGACATACTGAATACATATGCTCGTTCCAATAACATTCTCATACGATGCATCTGATGCACGATATCCTCACATACAACTGTCGACCAAGTACGGCAATTGTACAAATACTCATACAGCATATCCGACATCGAAAAACACATCAAGCATGTAATATCCTAGAATTAAAATAACCTCGATAGACATACTGGCACGACTGTCACAGTTCCCAAAATTATCCACCCATACTGTGTCGGTCCCACTCTGTATAGTGCAACTCAGATAAAATAATGCGAAAAATCCTAACGAAATTCTAGGATATTACATATCTACCCACTTAAATAAGTTTCGTCCTCGAAACTCAACACCTGTCATAATCAGTATCTCAGTCCCAAAATATCTTAAAATCTTGACACCATGCTCAAATAATCATCATCAAACAAAATAACTGAAAGAACATACTTACAGGTCCGTGAAGTCGATGATCTCTCATGATACTAGCATACGACCCCCACACAAAGTATCAACACAATAACAACACACTGGCATCGCAAATATAGCAATTTGAAAATATTTAAAAAATTTTGAAATCTCCAAAATCGGTTTGACTCAAAAGTCAGAATTTTTTTTCAAAAGTCACGCTACTACCGCAGCGGTAGAGCCACATAATACACATGCCCGGGTTTTATGAAACCCAAGCTCCGATACCATCTTCTGTAACACCCCCAAAACCGACCGGGAATATTACGGCGCCGTGGGCCCATATTTGAACCCACAAGGCTAAAATCATTTTCGCAAACTTTTAAAAACGCCAAAAGGCCAATGACGGTAATGTTTTAAATACTCAAAATATTTTTAAAAACGTTGTTCCCATTTACCGTCAGAAAATATCATTTGAAAGCACAAGGCAAAGACGCCAAAAGGGCATTTAGAGAGTAAACACGAGTTGGAAAAATACTGAAGCCATTATAAAATTTCAGGCGCAGTGAATAGAGACATAATTAAATATATTTGCAGCAGAATTATAAAAACTAGAAAGAACACACTCGAATCCCAATCAACCACGCCATAGCCAATATCACCGGAAAGCTCATCCCTTCACGACCGCTACTAGCTCGAACTCCGAGTACCTAAAAGATAAAGCCCACGATGGGGTCAGCCATAATACTCAACAATGATAACGATCACATCACAAAACAATACATATCAATGTAATTACAAGGTAAGAATAATTCCAATGTAGTCTTACTGACATAACCTTACCAACCCATCACAATCCATATCAAATCAATCCTTACCATAATCACATCTCGCGTTCTTAAGTGACGAATGAATTCAAGAGTAACCACCTGAGATGTATCCGAAACGATACCAAGATTCTAAAACATAAACATATCTCCAATATGGAATAATCTGGCCAAGTCCGATTCTGTCCGCTGGATCGCACAATCGGATTCCAAATCTGATAAAACCGATATCACACAGTACATATGTGAACCAACCGTCCCGAGACAATGGCAAGTCCCGGATATCAATGCAAAACATGAATGTTCACACAATCAATAATGATAAACAACCAATGTATCAAAACGGAATACCAATGACATGATAACTCCACACAAAATCGACAAAGGATCAACCACGAATGAGAATACCATGATGTGGTAACTCCAACAAGATCAATGAAAGACCAACCACCAGGAATGCCAACAATACGGTAACTCCAACGAGATCAATAAAGAATCGACAACCAGAAATACCAACGGTACGATAAACTCCAATAAGATCAATAAAGGGTCAACAACCGAGAATACTGACGACACAGTAAACTCTAACAAGATAAATAAGGACCAACAACCGGGAATACCAACGATACGATAAACTCTAACAAGAGAAATAAGGAATCGACAACCAAAAATACCGACGACACGGTAAACTCCAATAGGGATAATAAGGGATCAACAACCGAGAATATCGACGGTGAGACAACTCCCAAACAGAATCAATAAGGATCAATAACGAACGAGATTACCAATGACTGGGTGAACTCCAAACGATATTAATAAAGAATCGATATCAAATGAGTTGACCATCGATATGGTAGCCCCAAACGGGATCAGAAAAGGGGTCAACAGGGACATATATACGAGAGAATAAAATCATCAACCATATACGAATCATATATGCGGGATTTCAAAGACAACCCAACTATTGAACAGGTCCGATTATACATGGACTATGAACAACCAATCAACAAGACTCAAGATGGACATCACGATACGCCCAATCCGGACATGTGTCCGTGTACAAGCCAGCCACGGGTATTGATCAAATACACATCTGGCTTGTACCTAATCATCCTCACGAAGTACATCTCGTGTGCACGGTTCAATATGAGGTTGAAACCAACATATGCTACACGTGCCTGTCCCGAAAATCCTACACATGAACGATCAGAACGTATCTGACTCCAGATATGCCATGATACAACATGACGACAACTCCCGAAGAACGCACATCCAACAAGGATCAGAAGACTTCCAAGAGAACAACAATAATTTGATCATGAAGACTGACACGACCACAATGTCGTATTCCGTCAGACAACATGCTCAACAATACATATAATAATAGCACATAAACTCCCAAGGCAGCAGCCAAGGGTCACGGAAGCATCTACTTAGGAATACTCCAGACAATATCATATAAACTCCCAAGGCAGCAGCCAAGGGTCACGGAAGCATCTACTCAGGAATACTCCGGACATAGGTGCCATTTAGGTCTTATCCCCTAACACATTTCCATTCGGGTACCATACAAGTTTTATCCCCAACACATCGGCCCCACAGATTACGGCTCAAAGAAAGAGCACATCACAAAACGTAACAAGCAATGGTGCACACTCACCACATGAAATATCAACACACACATGCAATAATGCAACAGGATGATTATCATAACCTAACAATATTAATTTACCTCAAGCTGGAGACGCTAACCTTTCCACGACCAACATTCCTCAACCAATACACGGTTATCCGAATAATCCAAAATGAAGTACAGTCCATAACTAATACCAAACCACCACCTCGAGTTCAATGTCGGCATGATAACTAACCTTGATGTCTAATCTCTCACACAATAGACCAAATATAATTCACGTCGCCGGTTCCACTTTAAAATCATATACATTATGATTATCTAAGTGCAAGCATAATATACATATGATCATCCCGACAATTCATATTCCATGATACTATTGCTATATGAATCATAAATGAAATGAAAACGAAATCATTTATTAAACATTATGAACTAAGCAAGCATAACTTGCCTCGATACCGATATGATGAAGTTGTGACCAATCCCGTCGTCTTCATCTACAAGCTCCGTAGCCCCGTCCAAGGCGATTCATGCATCCTCCAATTCCAATCGCAGCATAATGGTTAATCATCAATGATCACTTAACACAACCTAGCGCAATGATCAATTAACAATACATTCGATAACAATCAATACAACTGATATAACCAACTAATCAAACTCAACGGTTCAACGACATTTCGATCATACGAAACCAACCATATCAACTCTTAACAATACGAATACAAGCCGAGATTCGATAATCAATAATTCTAACAATGTCTTCAACATTCTTGGTTCCGAATTCAATCTTAATTACGGATTAACACGACTCATCTTTGTAAATTCATTGAAATAAATTTACCGATTATCATCACGAATAATCATAGGCCAAAATTAACCGCAATCCTTCCCAATTCCATAAAATCACGACATGTATAATTCAAGTGTTCTTCAAGGATATGAATCAAATACATAATCATGTTCGTAGCCAACAAAACGACGTGATTCGATGGGTTTTATAATCTAAACCATCATTTAGTTCATAATCCAAGGTATATATCATCATATTCCTTAACATACGATTCATACAACCTCGAGAATCACAACAACAACATCGTAACCATCATCATACAAGGAAGACATCAACAACAACATAAAAATTAGAAGTAGAAGAGAGGGATTATCCAACATACCTCTCGAAGATGAATAATGCCATTAAACACTTGAAGAATCATCAATATCTCTTCTTCTCAAGCTCCAATCCCATGTTCCCAAGCTTAAAATCGACATAGAAGAATCAAGAATCCATTTCTAAGGGTTGGAGGTGAAAAACGAAGTGAACTTCTGGAGAGAAATGAAATGACGAGTGTGCACTTATAAAACATTTCTGTTCGTTACGTACGTAACATGTCCATGTTAACGTACATAACAACCTATTACATGCGCTATCTTTCCTTGGTAGCGTACATAATGACAGTCCAGAGTTAACTGACTCATTTCGTGTACTTCCTTACGTACGTAACCATTGCCACATAACGTATGTAATACGTACGTTGACTTGCTACAGTAACACACCTTCTTAACGTACGTAATGGTACATCCTTAACGTACGTAAGGCTCGAAGTTGACTCGCTCGTGCCGAAAGCTACCGACACCGGGCCCACCTGCCGACCACAACTCGATACTGTATGGTTCCCTTCTTAACGTACGTTATGTACCAAACTTAACGTACGTTAAGCTTGCTTATTTACGTATGTAAGCTTCATCACTTAACGTACGTAATAGCTTTCAGACTTAGTCATTTTTGCTCCTGTCTGTCGTCTCAATATACTGAATACGTACACGCGACATACTGAATACATATGCTCGTTCCAATAACATTCTCATATGATGCATCTGATGCACGATATCCTCACATACAACTGTCGACCAAGTACGGCAATTGTACAAATACTCATACAGCATATCCGACATCTAAAAACACATCAAGCATGTAATATCCTAGAATTAAAATAACCTCGATAGACATACTGGCACGACTGTCACAGTTCCCAAAATTATCCACCCATACTGTGTCGGTCCCACTCTGTATAGTGCAACTCAGATAAAATAATGCGAAAAATCCTAACGAAATTCTAGGATATTACATATCTACCCACTTAAATAAGTTTCGTCCTCGAAACTCAACACCTGTCATAATCAGTATCTCAGTCCCAAAATATCTTAAAATCTTGACACCATGCTCAAATAATCATCATCAAACAAAATAACTGAAAGAACATACTTACAGGTCCGTGAAGTCGATGATCTCTCATGATACTAGAATACGACCCCCACACAAAGTATCAACACAATAACAACACACTGGCATCGCAAATATAGCAATTTGAAAATATTTAAAAAATTTTGAAATCTCCAAAATCGGTTTGACTCAGAAATCAGAATTTTTTTTCAAAAGTCACGCTACTACCGCAGCGGTAGAGCCACATAATACACATGCCCGGGTTTTATGAAACCTAAGCTCCAATACCATCTTCTGTAACACCCCCAAAACCGACCGGGATTATTACGGCGCCGTGGGCCCATATTTGAACCCACAAGGCTAAAATCATTTTCGCAAACTTTTAAAAACGCCAAAAGGCCAATGACGGTAATGTTTTAAATACTCAAAATATTTTTAAAAACGTTGTTCCCATTTACCGTCAGAAAATATCATTTGAAAGCACAAGGCAAAGACGCCAAAAGGGCATTTAGAGAGTAAACACGAGTTGGAAAAATACTGAAGCCATTATAAAATTTCAGGCGCAGTGAATAGATACATAATTAAATATATTTGCAGCAGAATTATAAAAACTAGAAAGAACACACTCGAATCCCAATCAACCACGCCATAGCCAATATCACCGGAAAGCTCATCCCTTCACGACCGCTACTAGCTCGAACTACGAGTACCTAAAAGATAAAGCCCACGACGGGGTCAGCCATAATACTCAACAATGATAACGATCACATCACAAAACAATACATATCAATGTAATTACAAGGTAAGAATAATTCCAATGTAGTCTTACTGACATAACCTTACCAACCCATCACAATCCATATCAAATCAATCCTTACCATAATCACATCTCGCGTTCTTAAGTGACGGATGAATTCAAGAGTAACCACCTGAGCTGTATCCGAAACGATACCAAGATTCTAAAACATAAACATATCTCTAATATGGAATAATCTGGCCAAGTCCGATTCTGTCCGCTGGATCGCACAATCGGATTCCAAATCTGATAAAACCGGTATCACACAGTACATATGTGAACCAACCGTCCCGAGACAATGGCAAGTCCCGGATATCAATGCAAAACATGAATGTTCACACAATCAATAATGATAAACAACCAATGTATCAAAACGGAATACCAATGACATGATAACTCCACACAAGATCGACAAAGGATCAACCACGAATGAGAATACCATGATGTGGTAACTCCAGCAAGATCAATGAAAGACCAACCACCAGGAATGCCAACAATACGGTAACTCCAACGAGATCAATAAAGAATCGACAACCAGAAATACCAACAGTACGATAAACTCCAATAAGATCAATAAAGGGTCAACAACCGAGAATACTGACGACACAGTAAACTCTAACAAGATAAATAAGGACCAACAACCGGGAATACCAACGATATGATAAACTCTAACAAGAGAAATAAGGAATAGACAACCAAAAATACCGACGACACGGTAAACTCCAATAGGGATAATAAGGGATCAACAACCGAGAATACCGACGGTGAGACAACTCCCAAACAGAATCAATAAGGATCAATAACGAACGAGATTACCAATGACAGGGTGAACTCCAAACGAGATTAATAAAGAATCGATATCAAATGAGTTGACCATCGATATGGTAGCCCCAAACGGGATCAGAAAATGGGTTAACGGGGACAGATATACGAGAGAATAAAATCGTCAACCATATACGAATCATGTATGTGGGATTTCAAAGACAACCCAACTATTGAACAGGTCCGATTATACATGGACTATGAACGACCAATCATTAAGACTCCAGATGGACGTCACGATACTCCCGATCCGGACATGTGTCTGTGTACAAGCCATCCACGGGTATTGATCAAATACACGTCTGGCTCGTACATAGTCAGCCTCACGAAGTACGTCTCGTGTGCACGGTTCAATATGAGGTTGAAACCAACATATGCTACACGTGCCCGTCCCGGAAATCCTACACATGAACGATCAGAACATATGTGACTCCAGATATGCCACGATATAACATGACGATAACTCCCGAAGAACACACATCCAACAAGGATCAGAAGACTTCCAAGAGAACAACAATAATTCGATCATGAAGAGTGACACGACCACAATGTCGTATTCCGTCAGACAACAGTTCACAACATGCTCAACAATACATATAATAATAGCACATAAACTCCCAAGGCAGCAGCCAAGGGTCACGGAAGCATCTACTTAGGAATACTCCGGACAATATCATATAAACTCCCAAGGCAGCAGCCAAGGGTCACGGAAGCATCTACTCAGGAATACTCCGGACATAGGTGCCATTTAGGTCTTATCCCCTAACACATTTCCATTCGGGTACCATACAAGTTTTATCCCCAACACATCGGCCCTACAGATTATGGCTCAAAGAAAGAGCACATCACAAAACGTAACAAGCAATGGTGCACACTCACCACATGAAATATCAACACACACATGCAATAATGCAACAGGATGATTATCATAACCTAACAATATTAATTTACCTCAAGCTGGAGACGCTAACCTTTCCACGACCAACATTCCTCAACCAATACACGGTTATCCGAATAATCCAAAATGAAGTACAGTCCATAACTAATACCAAACCACCACCTCGAGTTCAATGTCGGCATGATAACTAACCTTGATGTCTAATCTCTCACACAATAGACCAAATATAATTCACGTCGCCGGTTCCACTTTAAAATCATATACATTATGATTATCTAAGTGCAAGCATAATATACATACGATCATCCCGACAATTCATATTCCATGATACTATTGCTATATGAATCATAAATGAAATTAAAACGAAATCATTTATTAAACATTATGAACTGAGCAAGCATAACTTGCCTCGATACCGATATGATGAAGTTGTGACCAATCCCGTCGTCTTCAACTACAAGCTCCGTAGCCCCATCCAAGGCGATTCATGCATCCTCCAATTCCAATCGCAGCACAACGGTTAATCACCAACGATCACTTAACGCAACCTAGCGCAATGATCAATTAACAATACGTTCGATAACAATCAATACAACCGATATAACCAACTAATCAAACTCAACGGTTCAACGAAATTTCGATCATACGAAACCAACCATATCAACTCTTAACAATACGAATACAAGCCGAGATTCGATAATCAATAATTCTAACAATGTCTCCAACATTCTTGGTTCCGACTTCTATCTTAATTACGGATTAACACGACTCATCTTTGTAAATTCATTGGAATAAATTTACCGATTATCATCATGAATAATCATAGGCCAAAATTAACCGCAATCCTTCCCAATTCCATAAAATCACGACATGTATAATTCAAGTGTTCTTCAAGGATATGAATCAAATCCATAATCATGTTCGTAGCCAACAAAACGACGTGATTCGATGGGTTTTATAATCTAAACCATCATTTAGTTCATAATCCAAGCTATATATATCATCATATTCCTTAACATACGATTCATACAACCTCAAGAATCACAACAATAACACCGTAACCATCATCATACGAGGAAGGCATCAACAAAAACATAAAAATTCGAAGTAGAAGAGAAGGATTATCCAACATACCTCTTGAAGATGAATAATATCATCAAACACTTGAAAAATCATCAATATCTCTTCTTCTCAAGCTCCAATCCCATGTTCCCAAGCTTAAAATCAACTTAGAAGAATCAAGAATCCATTTCTGAGGGTTGGAGGTGAAAAACGAAGTGAATTTCCGGAGAGAAATGAAATGACGAGCGTCCACTTATAAAACATTTCTGTTCGTTACGTACGTAACATGTACATTTTAACGTACGTAACAACCTATTACGTGCACTATCTTTCCGTGGTAGCGTACGTAATGACAGTCCAGAGTTAACTGACTCATTTCGTGTACTTCCTTACGTACATAATATGTACATTGACTTGCTACAGTAACACACCTTCTTAACGTACGTAATGGTACATCCTTAACGTACGTAAGGCTCGAAGTTGACTCGCTCGTGCCGAAAGCTACCGACACCGGGCCCACCTGCCGACCACAACTCGATACTGTCTGGTTCCCTTCTTAACGTACGTTATGTACCAAACTTAACATACGTTAAGCTTGCTTATTTACGTATGTAAGCTTCACCACTTAACGTACGTAATGGCTTTCAGACTTAGTCATTTTTGCTCCTGTCTGTCGTCTCAATATACTGAATACGTACACGCGACATACTGAATACATATGCTCGTTCCGATAGCATTCTCATACGATACATCTGATGCACGATATCCTTAAATACAACTATCGACCAAGTACGGCAATTGTACAAATACTCATACAGCATATCCGACATCGAAAAACACATCAAGCATGTAATATCCTAGAATTAAAATAACTCGATAGACATACTGGCACGACTGTCACAATTCCCAAAATTATCCACCCATACTGTGTCGGTCCCACTCTGTACAGTGGAACTCAGATAAAATAATGTGAAAAATCTTAGCGAAATTCTAGAATATTACAAAAACACAGTAGCAGAACAATTTGTTTCCAAAACTAAAAGTTCTGTACCTGAAGTGCCATGAAGAATCGGACAGTATCTAGCCCAGTGGCCCAACTCACCACACTTGAGACAAGCATCCTTCTTCTTCTTGTTCTTCGGAACCGTTGGGGCCTTGCCGTTGCCCTTGAAGTCCTTGACATGTGGTCCAGTCTGCTTTTTGGTCTTTTTCTTCTTATTTTTAGACCTCCAAGGTCCAGAAGAAATCACAAGAGCAGACTACTTCATCCGTGGAGTCTTCATCTGAGACTGAGCGGTCACAAGTTTGTTCATTAGCCTGGCTAAATTACATGCAATCTCATTGCAGTTGAAGTTCATAACAAAATGTGAGAAGGAATCAGGGAGAGACTGTTGGATAAGGTCGGTTTGGAGAGAAGTATCTATTTTAAAATCAAGATCCTCCAATCTCTCGATCATGGATATCATTTTAAGGACGTGGTCCCCAACCTTCTCATCTTCCTTCATCCTTTCACCGAACAGTTGCTTGGATATCTCATATCTAGCAGTTCGACTGTGCTCACCATAAAGCTCGGTTAAGTGAGATAGAGTTTGCCTAGCAGAAGTCATTTTCTCATGAGCTCTCTGAAGCTCATTAGACATGGAAGCCATCATATATGCACGGACTTTCATGTCATCCTTAACCCACTTTTTGTGGTTTTCAATCTCTTTCTGATTGGCTCTTGTCCGCACTGGAGGCGCTGGAATTTCCATCTCCAAGACATATCCCAGTGCCTCTATATTGAGGACTACCATCAGATTGCGGAGCTAATCCACAAAGTTAGGTCCAATCAGGGTGTTCTTCTCGAGTAGAATTGCGAGTGGATTCATAGTCATATTGAGAGTTATGTCTGCATTAAGTACGACAAATTAATTAGTGACTCGTTTAATTATGTTCTGAGTATAGAATTAAGGTTTTTCGTATTCTTGTTACCCAGCTCCCAGTATTTTTATCGGAATAACACACTCCCATGTGAAATCCGGAAGTATCGTCTCTCTACTTCATAGTGGTGATCGAGTTCTTTATAAATCTTAATAGAGGGCAACTGAACAGGTTTCTAGTCTATTAATTTTCATAAAGTGGTGTCCAACACCAACCCATCTAATAGATGATTCGATCTTCTTTTTCCCCTTGTTCACTCCCCTCAACCGATACGGTTTCTATAATTTGTGAATAAGTTAAGTTTATACCATCGACGCAAATCAGTTTCACAATTAATCTTATCCGGCTACCTATCAGGTTTCTAGGGATAAAATTTGCTCCAACCGAAGGCATCCAATGCGCTCTCGGTAATTTATCCATCCTCCCCGAACGACTACCCCAATAACTCGGAAGCATAGCACATCCGGTTTGGATTTCAATTTCCCGAAAGCTCGATAGAGGGAAGGAAAACCTTGAAACCTTATAAACTTAATAATTTGTCGTGGGAGAATTTTCGCGATTAATGTTACACTTTGCAAATTAATTCTTTTAAGCGCATTTGTGGCATTCATACAATATGAAAACAACCATTCATAACCTAGTTGCTACCAACATGTGGTTCATGGACCATTCCTAGAAAACAAAAACTCCGTAATCTAATTACAAGTCTTCATCTTGAATCTTCGTCTTCTCGAAACGGATCTTTCTCCGGTCTTCGTCATTACATATAAATTTTACATTGAAAATTGCATCCTAGATACAAATATTTCTAGTAAAATAAATAGGCTCAAAACGGCCTTTACAACTCAATTGAATAAAAACCGAACGATTCAAAAAACTAAGTCCACGAATCACATCCCTATTCAAAAGCATTCATCCAATAAATACTATATAAATGGAAAGCGTAGAGATACATTGATGCAATCAACAATACGAACCAATCCAATCGATTCATCCAAAATGAATTAATCTAATTAATTCAAACAACTGTCAATAATTTGTTCCGGACGAGAAAATATTTCATTAAACTAATTCCCCTAAGAATAAAATTACCATAATTAAATCTTAGTCAAATTAAATCCAATTTAATTTGTGGAAAATTAATTATCGAACGAAATATAAAAAACGGAGTCGAAAAACATGGCCGGAGAACCTTTGCCCGGCCAAGCTGCCGTGGCGGCGGCGAGACTAGACCATTTCGAGCGGCGGGCCGTGAGCATGCCCAGCACAAAGTTGCCGAGCGTGGCGATCACGGTTCAGATCGCGATCTGTTGCCTCGATCATGGCGCCTCAATGCGACCAGTCAGCTGTCCGATTACTTTTTCGTTTTTCGCCCCGATTCCAAAAATAACATTTTTATAATCTTTATATTACACTTTAAATCAGTTTTTCAAAATAAAAATAGATTTACATTGTAACATAAAATCATGAAAAATAATTTTTGGATGAACAATAGAAAATCAATGATCAATACGATAATGATTCCAAATCATACACCATCTAATCAAGCATTCCAAATGCCAATATCGTATATATGATCGCAAGACCTACGCTCCGATACCACTGTTGGGAGTCGGTGCCTAAAATGAAGGCCCAGCGGAAGTGGTAAAACGAAAATTAATTCGATCCGAATCCTTACGAGGATCGATCGAGCTACGTATATACGAATATATAAACGAAAACATAAGAGATGTAAGAAACTTACCTTTGTAGTCCGTTTATTAAATGGATTCCTTCTCTTGAGGTATTCACCAAGCTTTAGTTGTATATTCCTACGATCCAATCTGCTCTAAGCCCTTGGATGATCCAACGCCGAAAATATAATGCCTCTACTTGCCACGCACCGGAGAAACGAACGGGATGACGATCATCTTGATATCCTCCAAGGATACGGCTAGAGCTAGGATGATGAAGCCTTCGATTATAATACTCTAAGTGTATAATCTATATCTCACTTTAATTTTCTCCAAGAAAATATATGAATGTATAATGAAGAAGATGATTAATAGTATGAAGCCTTTGGAAACTATTTCCTCTCTCTTTTCTTCTTTCCAAAAACGTGGCTTCAAGTGTCCCTCAAATAGATTTGGTCTTCGTACATATATTCTTATCATATCACCCCATATCTTCCACCTTTTGACAATATCACCAAAATGATATTTGTCCCCTTGATATGTCACCAAGCTAGTACCCCACCAAGTGAAGACTAATACAATGGAGGGAGTAGGTGACTTGGGGCAGCCATCTAGAAGGAGCCGGACAAGTTCAGTCCGTTTCGGACTCCCGAGAGACCAAATAGATAAACTCTGATTTCGTTCCGATATATTTATATCGGTTAATTAATCCAATTAATTAATCATATCAAATACATAATAACATAATTATTTTCTCCAAGGAATAATTATATTCATGAATTAAATTAAATCACTGAGTAATATATTTAATTCATTTGGCCGTAAATTAATTTATCCAATAAATCGATTCAGACATCCAATGTCCCAAATTAGATATCCGATATCTAATATTCATAATGAGATAATAAGCTTGATTCATTCCATCGTCAATCCTATTGCGCGACTCGGTAGGTCCGTCTCAGTCAGCAATGGGAGGAACCAAAGAGTAGTAGCACCACCTAGCCAGCCTGGCGGCATACACTGTACCCCAACTGAGAATGAATGATGGGATCATTCAAGAACCATTCTGTCGTGAATACCAGTATACGTATAAACCCTTCTTTCAAATGTCTCGATCAAGTTATAGGGTCACGGTCAGTCAAACCCTATCTGTACTTGACGCTATGCATGCGTTAATGCAAATCGAGATTATCGAGCTCTCGTGTATCTAATACAACTAGCTCCAATGCTTTGGCCAAAGACTTATGATCTCATCTGCCAATAACCGCATAGGACATATAACCTGCTCACTAAACGGGAGAAAGAATTCTATCTTGGTATTTAGTAGGACCTGCTACTTGCCTATTAAGATGCACGTCGAGGTTGACCCCCACCTTCCGGTTTACAGGGTCGAACTACTCTAATGAAAATCTTGACGTCACAAGCATATCTCTACTAAATCCTCAAGTCGAAAGTTCACGAATACCTATCACAACCTTTCGATTCCGTCATTGACTATCCCGGAGTGAAATACGTGTGACGAATCGAGGGTGAGTCGGTTCGAGTATACTAATCCAAATAGCATACCTATAACGTGTGCTCCCACTAACCATTAGTATTCGACAGGCACTCTCCATGTCAAAGAACATGTTATACAAGTCTTCACATAAACTTAACGCCGAGTTAAGTTTCATAGACTTGCGAACAATTAAGTATTTGAGCTACAAACCTTTCCAGTGCCGACCTCCTTATCCAATAAGGAGTGGAATGTTTTGCTCTCAAATACACGGACTAGTTTCTATATGTATATTTACGAGTTAGGAATGCCAGTAACTACCAGTAAATAACGAAACATCCATTGCCTTATATTAATAATTTACATAGTAACAAGTACAATGCTCTCACTCAACATCCGCTGAGTGGCATTCGAGGGCATACTCCTAACAGAAGCCACACTCGTTGCAGCTTCACTGTCTGACTGACCTCGTCCATTACACCGATCCGAAGTCTATTATGGCTGGATGACTAAAACTCACTGATTGATGCTAGGTTCCTCAACCTAGCGGCCCTAGCGATAGCCTCACAATATGATGCTAGGTGGCCACTCTGTCCACGCGTGAAACAATTCGTCAGTGGAAACGAACACTCTCAGAATAGATGGATAGCCTGATTACAATCAGAACACTACTCTCTATCGGAAATAGAAAGCTGTACTGATCGAAAACTCTGAGCACCATAGCCTGATTAGTTGACTTCCTGCAAAAGGAATAAGAATCACGGGATTTGTGTGATATAATACTCTTGTTTCGTGAAAACCACTAGATGTCTTCAACTTCTTATTCTTGGAACCTGATCGTGAGTCAAAAATAGCCATCTCAATAGCTAAAGCTCGATATTTATACTCCTTCAAGTTAGTACACCTGAAGCCTACCATACCCTCTCGAAACCTAGGTTTCATTCTCAATTCAAGTAACGAATATTATCCTCTTCGGTTCCACCTGCTCACAGACATGGTTCAGTTGATGATTATATGTGATGATGGCTTGAGTGATAGGCACATCTTGTTGTGTAGCAGTGAAGAAGTATGTGATACGCTTATTTTGGACTGGCCAAGGACAATATTCCGCCTCCATGGCGATCTCGAACTAGGCCTAGGTGGCCACACGATCCGTAGTCCCGACGGCCTCCTACCAATATGTGGCTTCTGTTAGGGTTGTATACTGCAAAGCATACTTTATACTTGTATATTTATTCGCGTTATGGTTATGCAAATGAAATGTCTAATTATTTTATATTGTAGATAATGTGGTGTGTTGATGTCACACAGAAGATCACATTATCGGTACCTTATAAAATAATATAATAGTTCACAACCTATATAATTATTAGAAAAATTATGTGAAAGGTTGTAGTGTATGCTTAAGATTAGTTGGTCTTGACTATTAGCATACATTAGCATATTTGCATACGTTGAACTGGATCGAGGTGAGATAGTGTCTTCTGTACTGACTAAAAGAAGAGCGTAAATTTCGGATAATTATTTCTTAATTCTAACTATATAATATTTAATTGTGTATTTATGATACTTATTGCTTTGATTTCCATGGGTGAGTCAAAATGATTGACTCAATAAGCTTCATATCTTGGGCAATAATATTATTTATATGACAATTATTATTATTACTAGAAATTGTGTCCCGACTCGTGCGGGTTGATGATGTCCGCTTGAGGTGCTCGATAATGATTATTATATTAAACCCTGCAGGCGGATTTAATTCTGATATAATAATAAGGTTCGAGTGGTACTACTCTTGGATAAGATATTAATTAATTAAACCTATCAGTAGCTTAAATAAATTAATGGACATTCGATATCTTAAATATAGAAAATAATATAATTAAATAAGGAGCCCGATTTCGTAAATTGGGATTTGGGTAGGAAGTGCAATATTAACTTTTTAGTGGATTGAGTTGATATTAATAGACTCAATGTATTAAAAAAGGTCATAATATGGAAATTTGAGGTCTATTAGGAGTCCTTCCCTGATCCTCCTTAAGATCCCTAGACTAGCCCATAACACCCATAAATACATACTTCACCAAGCTTGAGAGTTCAATTTTTTCTTGTGTTAATTGTGTATCTTGACTTGTATCTTTTATTCAATTAGATAACACATCAATTTTCTAAGAGTGTTTACATAATACTAAAAAATAAATAAAAGAAAAATCGAGTAACATTAAGCATAAAGGGGTTCGGACGATCGAGTTGTTGTTCAAGGAAGTCCGGTAGATTATTGCCCACATGACATCCAGATATAGCGGGGATATACTCTAGAAGATCTAAAGATAGAAATACAAAGGAGGTCGAGTAGAAATTCGAAAATATTGTTTAATGTATTCTTAGATCTCTTAGATCTAGATAAGAATACTACGAATTATCATGGTTAGGCGCGTAGATTAATATTGCTTACTAATCTATTTAATTAATTATTTGACGAGCCTAAATAGATCCGATTCTTGAGGGTCGATTTTAGTAAATCCAACCCGCCGCTTCTGCTGCATTTTATTTCCAACAATTGGTATCAGAGCAAGGTCTTTAAGTTCCATTCAATTTAATTAATTTTGGGATTAGTTGCTAGCAATTTAAATTTTTTCATATATTATGATATTTGGAATATTTTTGCAAGAATTGTCTTGCAGGTGAATATGGTCCAATTATCATCGCTGTATGATTTTATTTTATTTTACGCATTTTGGTTATTTGGCCCGGTTTTGAGGCATGTATAAGTTTTTCCCGTGAGAAATTCCACGGGTAGAATAGGATTTTATTTTTCCTTGTAATTTTGTTGTAAATTCGATGTATTTTATTTCGTGTAAAATTGTAATCTAGTTGGAGTACACAAAGTACGAAGGAAAAAAAAGTCCAGCATGAAAGAGAGTCCCAATCAGATGAACCGATCGAGACCAAGAAGCTGCCGAGTGGTCCGACCGCAGGATCATGGTCTAGACCGCGGTCCAGGATGCTGGTCGGGTTGCCCGATATGGGGTCCTGTTCGTTTTTTTGCCGTTCGTTGTGTTCGTTGGTGCACAATATTTAAATTTTGGAATTTTTTGTGCAATAACTTTTGCATGGAAAAAGAAAGTTCCTAAATTTGGAAATTTTGTGGGCCGACCGGGAAGAGGTGACGAGATGCTTGAAGCAGTGGGAGATTTCGAGCCGAAGATTTTCTTGTTATTCAAAAACGAGGAATAAAAGCCATGATAATTGGATTTAATTAGCCAATTTATTTTATTGTTGTTTTTTATTGTTTTGGATGTATGACATGTATGGATGTATGCGTGATATGTTTCCTGCATGTTAGGGAGAGAAAATTAAAAACCTTAAGGCTAAAATAACTAAGTTATTAAATTGTTTTTTTTAGAATCAAATTGGCCTCCAAAATTAATTTAAATTGTGAAGTAATTGGCATGCGCATTGATATTAGGGTCTTCCTCCATATAGGATGCGCTAATTATAGGTTCACTAGTTTTAAATTTTAAATGATAAGAAGAGGTAAATATTATTTTTTATGATAGGACCTCTCCATTTGTAAGACTATTATTTAAAAGATGATATTTTAAGGTTGTTAAATTATGGTGTTCACTTAGGCGTATTTATGTAACACCCCCAATCCGCTCACGGATATTACACGTCGTAAAACCTTTCCTCAAGGATCTACCAGGCTGGTAGCAAAAATCGAACATCTCAAAAATGCCTTTAAGGCTAAAATGACTCAGTAGACCGATTTGGTCTTTTAATAAATACACACAACTCAATCTCAATATATGCCCACGCAGGGGTCGAATACAACACACTCCCGTACAATGGGGAAAGAATACTGTAGCGGAAATAAAATACAACTGAACCAAAACAACAACGTACGGGTCCTCTTGTGATTAGCATCGATCATCTTTCATCATCCTTCATGCTGACCCTGTGCTATGCTCCCCAAAACCTGAATGCAATACAGACATCCACCCCCGATTTCTCGGGGGTTAGCAAAATTTCACTATTTTACTAGTGCAAGTACAAAGTGCAAATACGAGTCATACAAATCATATTCCAAGAATAACAATAACCAGGAATCCCCAAAGATTCAAACATAACGAAAAGTACTTCCCGAGGCGAGAGTTTGAGTAAAACTTTCCAAAAATTAAAGATCACAGTTCAAGGGACCAATTTATAAAATGGTTTAAAAATGCCAGCAGGAGTTTTAATAGAAAACAATTTAGGATTATCGAATCCTTCTCGTTTGAAAATCAACAGGGGTCACAGCCCAAAGATTTTCTTTCTCGAATAAAACCAACAACCATTCACAGAGTCATAACCCACGTCACATGTCCTCTACGGACATAAAATCCACACAACATAATTACCCAAGATACACAAATCTTGGTCACACATCCAAGGTACTCGACCTGGAAAAACCATTAGATAAGGTCATATAAATACAATACCAACTCGTGAATCCAGGGCTATACCATTGGATTCCCTCGAGGCCTCGTCGGACCCTCCCGAGGTGAGCAAAACACATTCACAAATCATATACACACTAGCGTGATCACTTGCCACGGAATCTCACGGTTGGATCAATCACTTGTTGTCTCCTGACCACATGATCACATGCCATGTGTCACCGTAGGTATTCTTTGGCGCTCACGATTGGATCAATCACTTGTTGCATCCTGACCACATGATCACAAGCCATGTGTCACCATAGTTTTTCTTAGGCTCTCACGGTTGGATCAATCGCTTGTTGCATCCGCCATGTGTCACCGTAGGCCCCGCCTGCATTCAGACATTCGCACACATAGCACAATACAACAAAGATATCCAAACAATTCACCCAGAGGCATCAAACACTTAGCAAAACACCACGTCAAACCACAACGCACCGAAATGAAGCAATATACGTACACACGCATTACCAAGTGCAACATCAACACCAAACATATCCATAGGATTCACATAGTCATTTATGGAAACACACCAATCACAACATACACACGAGTTTGAAAGGGAGCCTTTAACGAGGCTAACCGAATCTTTGAAAGTTCATTTCAACAGCCAAACAAACATATTTAGACGATCACCGATCATCATATACACAAAATAAGAAATGTATGGACAAGGTACTTGCCTCGAAACCATGATCGCAACGAGACGACGGATAGGATGCGGTCGACAGCCTCGAATGCCCGAGCACTATCAAGAACACGATAGCACCACGAATACTACGAGAATAACACCACACGAATTATCAATCACCAAATGGGATTCAACTCGGAATCCTCGAGCACCTATAATCCTCCAGAAGGAACAATAAAAACACGATTACGACGAGGATCAAGACCAAAAACAATGGAGATTACAACAAACTATCGAAGGAAAACTCATTCGAACATTTGATCAAACATCAAATGTTCACTACACCTCAAGAACACCGAAATCATCCTTCGGGTTGAAACGGACCGAAGATATGGATATACAATCTATAAAACATGTTTAATAACAACATCTAAAATCAATCGATTTATCAAACTCGGATAGAAAACGAAATCAAGAACAAAACTCCCAAAAAGGTTAACTCCATAGAATCAAGAAAAGACCTCGGATTAATTACGAAGAACATGAATTGATGTTGTTAATCCACACCAAGAACTTGAGGAGGATGATATCACTAAGATAAATCGCTAAAAAATCGCCCCTAAATCACCTAGATCGTGAGGGAGAAGAAGAGAGGAGAGGAAATGAAATCCTCTCCCAAAAATCCGCTGAAAAGGGCTAATCTGACTCACGTGCCGCGACCCGAACTGAGTGTTCTGCGGCCCGCGGCTGAAAATTGTGAGCAGCTGCCAGCTTAGTGCTGCGGCACGGCCAGCAGGGGGCCGCGGCCCGCGGTACAGCTGCGCCAGGCTCACTTCTGCGAGGTGTGTGCCGCGGCGCACACTGTTCGTGCCCAAAAAGTGCCGAAAAATCACGATACGTGATCGAATAACCAAACTGAAGTTCGCAACACGTCTAACAATGTTAAACGGACTTACGGAAATACGAAATAACAGTTTCGAAGGAGATTTGGAAAAATCGAACTCAAGTGCGGAAAAGTCGCTTAGGAACACAGAACTCAACAAAACAACACCGAAACGAACTCGGATGACAAAAAGTGCAGAATTAATCATTCTCAAAATGACGAAACGGTCACAATAGAGTCGCTAAGATGGACTTCAACCAAAAAAAGAAAATTAGCAGAAATCAAAATTGCGGATATTACATACTACCCTCCTTAAAAGAAGTTTCGTCTCGAAACTTAAAACAAGTTGGGAGAAGCAATATCCTGCCAGGAAAACTCAACGAGATACACAAGAACCGAAAACTCGCGCCCAACGGAGAAACATTGCAAGCAACGCGAAAAAACATACGGCGTGAAATCACGCTCCATGACGACCATCACAACGCCACAGGTAGAGATATAATAAAATCAACAAGCGTCAAGTATCACCAAACAGGTAGCACAATCAAATCAATTATACGAATACTCACAAAACAAAAGGCACATATTACAAGTAACACGCACAGTCGGAAAATAGAAATTAAACACACAACGATTCGTGAGGGTAACCACGAAGAACTCCGACCACGCCGAAATTATCGAAACCACATTAGGCATCTCGGTGTCCTTTCAGAGTAGAGACGCAACTCAATCCCCAAACCTCTTAGCTACCGTCTCGCAATGCACGGCTCGGTGTCCCAAATGACCACAATCGAAACAACTGACCAACGGCGAACGACAATTCTTCGTAGTACGAGATGAGACAACAACAATCTGACAACCACGATTGAACAACAATGATCGAACAACAACTATCGAACAACAACGATCAAACAACATCGATCGGACAACAACGATCGGACACCAATGACCGAACAATAGTGATCGAACAACAACGATTGAGCAACAATGATCGAATTACAACGGTCGAACAACGACTCTAAAGTTCACATTTCAACTAAAGATATAAACAAAACTTGTAGAAACCAAAAGACGTTAATTTCGGACAAGGTTCACAAGATTCGAACCGAACTCGGAAAAGTCACAACGATAAACAGATTGATCCGAAACAAGGTCACAACCCATTCGAACGATGGCAATCGAGATACCAAACCAATTCAAAAAGTATAAACGAACACGAATGAGTCGATAGAATTGAGAAAGAGAAAATGCAGAAGTAAAAAATAATATGGGTATTACATTCGACCTCTTATAAAAGAAATGTCATCCCCGCTACTCAAAACAACGGAAGCAAGGTAACAACACAAAAAGCAACCGACAGAAACATCTTTCATGGGCCTCTAAGAGCCGATCCTGATATCTGTGTTGAAACTCGTACCCCGGAAGACTCGGTAACCAATTCGCAAAACTGGATTCTGTGTCCCTTGAGTCCGCACTTGAAACGCATTACTGGCGAGAAGGACAATTTATACATACATGCCCCAGCACATTACAGTCGAAGCACCTCAGCATACTAAATATGCAACTTCTAGGTACAATGGAATATAATGTCGCAAAACAACATACCGCACATGCCAACTCAGCACAACCTATTAACGTAGAGCAGCTCACATACACGGAATCACAGCAACGACGGCATACATTCGGTGATTTCAATGGTTCGAACGATAAACAGCACACAGTTACAAAACATCATGAAACAATCACATATGTACAGGATCATACAAACTCAAGTTATAACAGCTCGCACGAGTGCGATAACACGCAAATCACCACAAAGCGACAACATTCAATACCAACATCTCACCTCTCACAGAGGGCTAACATAACAAATGCGTGGCAAACGACTCAACATTCACGCCACCATTTCAATCATACTCGGGAGCTAACATTCTAATGACAATGCGAACATCATACATACATTCCCGGACCGCAAACAGGAATGATAGGTTTTAGAAATGAAAACCACCTTTTTGAAAACAATTTGGAAACACCAGTTGAATTTTGAGTATCATATTTCGAAAAAGTAATGCAAACCTCGTTATCGAGAATTTGAAAAACCATCTTGCGTTGGATAAAAATGATGACACTTTTCTTTTAAATTAAAACTTTCAGAAATATTCGATCTTCGGGTCTAAGCAAGTGCGTTTCTAAATTACTGAAATATCTAAAATATTTTGGTATAAAAGAATTTGAAACATATAGTTTCGTTAGTAGGCGCCTTGAAAATATAATCCATTTAAAAGTACGTCTCGAAATTTATTTTCTAAGATATTCAGGGTTTTCAAAAATCTATTAGGCTAGAATGCCCAAAAACACACATGTAACAACATTCGTTTACACATCTCATAGCACACGTGTCAAGTCGTTCAAATTCAGCACAAGACATGTCTCTTCCCGAAAAACAAACAGTCAACAATCAATTTGCCTAGGACCGGGGTGAAGCCACTGGTCCCACTCGAGGCCTCTAAGGACCCTCCCGAGCTGGCTAGCGAATCAAACTCGTGAATTCAGAGTGAAGTCATAGATTCCCTCGAGGCCTCGTTGGACCCTCCCGAGGTGAGCAAAACACACACAAATACACCACCATTCTGTATTAAGCACAAAGGCTTCCAAAAACAAAATACTTGCAAAACGAGTAAATCATTTTGAAAACTATTAGCAGCGGACATAAACAGCAACAACGCTCCTCATATAAAGAAAATATGAAGGGAGACTTACATCCACAGGTCGCACGAAGATGATGATCGCCCCACGATACTAATCACGACCAACAAACTCAGATGACGCATCGCGACACGACTCAGTCAGACAAAATCCGATGAGACAAAACTTAACAGACACCACTAAACCCGACAACCTAGGTTTCCACAACCTAAGCTCCGATACCATTTATGTAACACCCCCAATCCGCTCAGGGATATTACACGCCGTAGAACCTTTCCTCAAGGATCTACCAGGCTGGTAGCAAAAATCGAACATCTCAAAAATGCCTTTAAGGCTAAAATGACTCAGTAGACTGATTTGGTCTTTCAATAAATACACACAAATCAATATCAAAACATGCTCACGCAGGGGTCGAATACAACACACTCCCGTACAACGGGGAAAGAATACTGCAGCGGAAATAAAATACAACTGAACCAATACAACAACCTACTGGTCCTCTTGTGATTAATATCGATCATCTTTCATCATCCTTCATGCCGACCCTCCTGAATGCAATACAGATATCCACCCCTCGATTTCTCAAGGGTTAGCAAAATTCCACTATTTTGCTAGTGCAAGTACAAAGTGCAAATACGAGTCATACAAATTATATTCCAAGAATAACAATAACCACGAATCCCCAAAGAAAAGTACTTCCCGAGGCGAGAGTTTGAGTAAAATTTTCCAAAAATTAAAGATCACAGTTCAAGGGAACAATTTACAAAATGGTTTAAAAATGCCATCGGGAGTTCTAATAGAAAACAATTTAGGATTATCGAATCCTTCTCGTATCAAAATCAACAGGGGTCACAGCCCAAAGATTTGCTTTCTCGAATAAAACCAACAACCATTCACAGAGTCATAACCCACGTCACGTGTCCTCGACGGACATAAAATCAACACCACATAATCACCCAAGATACGTAAATCTTCATCACACATCCAAGGTACTCGACCTGGCAAAACCATTAGATAAGGTCACACAAATACAACTCGTGAATCCAGGGCTATACCATTGGATTCCCTCGAGGCCTCGTCGGACCCTCCCGAGGTGAGCAAAACACATTCACAAATCATATACACACCAGCGTGATCACTTGCCACGGCATCTCACGGTTGGATCAATCACTTGTTATCTCCTGACCACATGATCACATGCCATGTGTCACCGTAGGTATTCTTTGGCACTCACGGTTGGATCAATCGCTCATCGCATCCTGACCACATGATCGCAAGACATGTGTCACCATAGTTTTTCTTAGGCTCTTCGGTTGGATCAATCGCTTGTTGCATCCTGACCACATGATCGCATGCCATGTGTCACCGTAGGCCCCGCCCACATTCACACATTCACACACATAGCACAATACAACAAAGATATCCAAACAATTCACCCAGAGGTATCAAACACTTAGCAAAACACAATGTCAAACCACAACGCACCGAAATGAAGCAATATATGTACACACGCATTACCAAGCGCAACATCAACACCAAACAAATCTATAGGATTCACATAGTCATTTATGAAAACACACCAATCACAACATTCACAAGAGTTTGAAAGGGAGCCTTTAACGAGGCTAACCGAATCTTTGAAAGTTCATTTCAACAACCAAACAAACACATTTAGACGATCACCGATCATCATATCCACAAAACAAGAAATATATGAACAAGGTACTTGCCTCGAAACCACAATCGCAACGATACGATGGATAGGATGCGGTCGACAGCCCCGAACTCTCGAACACTATCAAGAATACGATAGCACCGCGAATACTACGAGAAAAACACCACACGAATTATCAATCACCAAACGGGATTCAACTCGAAATCCTCTAGCACCTATAATCCTCCGGAAGGAACAATAAAAACATGATTACGACGAGGATCAAGACCAAAAACAACGGAGATTACAACAAACTATCGAAGAAAAACTCATTCGAACATTTGATCGAACATCAAATGTTCACTACATTTCAAGAACACCAAAATCATCATTCGGGTTGAAACGGACCGAAGATATGGATATACAATCCATAAAACATGTTTAGTAACAACATCTAACATCAATTGATTTATCAAAATCGGATAGAAAACGAAATCAAGAACAAAACTCCCAAAAAGGTCAACTCCAGAGAATCAAGAAAGTACCTCGCATTAATGACGAAGAACACGAATTGATGTTGTTAATCCACACCAAGAACTTAAGGAGGATGATATCACTGAGATAAATCACCCAAAAATCGCCTTTAATTCACTTAGATCGTGAGGGAGAAGAAGAGAGGAGAGGAAATGAAATCCTCTCCCAAAAATCCGCTGAAAAGGGCTAATCTGACTCGCGTGCCGCGGCCCGGACTGAGTGTGCCGCGGCCCGCGGCTGAAAATTGCGAGCTGCTGCTAGCTTAGTGCCACGGAACGGCCAGCAGGGGGCCGCGACCCACGGTACAGCTGCATCAGGCTCACTTCTGCGAGGTGTTCGTGCCCAAAAAGTGCCGAAAATTCACGATAAGTGATCGAATAACCAAACCGAAGTTCACAACTCATCTAGCAACGTTAAACGGACTTATGGAAACACGAAATAACAGTTTCAAATGAGATTCGCAAGAATCGAACTCAAGTGCGGAAAAGTCGTTTAGGAACACAAAACTCAACAAAACGACACCGAAACGAACTCGGATGACAAAAAGTGCAAAATTAATCATTCTAGAAATGACGAAACGATCACAATAGAGTCGCTAAGATGGACTTCCGCCAAAAAAAATAAAATTACCGGAAATCGAAATTGCGGATATTACAATTAATGAATAAGCTCCACATCGGAATCTATGTTAATTAATACATGGCCAAGAGGAACCAACTATTAATTTTACTTGTCAGAATGTAAATTGACTAGATAGTAAAATTAAAGACGTAAAACTCTACTTGAAAAATATGTGTGTAAACGCCCACATGATCGTGGCTTGCATATGCGGGTGTTTTGAGGTGTTGGTTGCTAGCATATATATATATATAAATTATGTTTTGAGGTTTTTCAATATATTTTGATATGCATTATGTGATGAATGTTTTTAATTTTATCTTAGATGTCTTTCAATCCACTTGCTGTAGTTCTCAAACTTTGCTGATTGGAAACGTAATCTTAATATTGTCCTGACTGCTGAAGAACACAAGTTTGCTTTAACTGAGGAATGCCCATTGGTGCCAGATGCGGATTCGACACCCTATGAGGTGAAAAAATTCTACAGATAGAAGAAATCTGATGAGATGGCTCGCTGTTGCATCTTGGCTCCTTTAGCAAATGTATTGCAGCATCAGCATCAGAGTATGGGCACGGCCGCGAAAATGATGAAAAATCTCGGCGATATCTTTGGTCATCAGAACCGGGCGGCTAGGCAAAATTCTATGAGGGTCTTGATGACGACCCAAATGCCTGAAGAAACCCTGATAAGGGATAACGTTCTAAAGATGATTGCTCATCCAAACGAACTTGATATCTTAGGGGCTACTATCGATGCGAAAATACAGGTCGATATCATCTTAAGCACCTTACCTAGGAGCTTTGAGCAGTTCCGCCTAAACTACAATATGAATTGTAGGGAGTATACCTTGGCGGAATTGCTGACAGAGCTTCAAGCTGCCGAAGGTCTCTTCAGGCAAGGGTGCCAAGTTCTCGCGGCTACTGGTGTTTCAACTTCTAAACCCAAGTGGGGGAAGAAGAAGAAACAAGTAGGCCAGAAGCAAGTGGCAACTCTCAAGGTTAAAAGAAAGGCTCCTCAGCCTGAGGCGAACAAAAAGCCAAAGGGAAAGTGCTACAAATACGGTCAGAAAGACATTTTAAAGTGGACTGCCCTACTCTTAGGAAAGGTATGTCTCGTGCACTAGTAGTCAAAATATGTTTGGCAGTTTTTTCTTCCACTTTGTGGATAATTGATTCAGGCTCCACTAATCATGTTTGCTTTGACTCGCATGATTTTCAGGTAACCAAGCAACTTAGTGCGGGCGAGATCACCATCAACTGGGACGATTATTCTAGGCTTATGGCTATTGCAGTGGGAGTCGTGCAGTTGAAGATTAATGACAAAATACTAGTTCTTAATAATGTGTTATTAGTACAAGCTTTTAGAATGAATTTAATTTCAGTTTCTAAATTAAAATGTGATGGCTATTCAGTTTTTTTGATGATGATGCCATTATTAGAAGAAGAAACGGTGAATATATTTGCAAAGGTATTTTTACTGATGGATTGTATGTTATTAATACTGCACAAACTCCCATGTATAAACATAAATTGCTTAACTCTTTGTCTAAACTTAAAAATAGAAAAGAACCTTCGAGCATAAACCAAATATATATGTCGCATTTACAGTTAGATCATGTAAACCTTAGGAGGATTCAAAGATTGGTAGATAATGGCCCATTGGATGACCTCCGAGTTGAGTCATTTCCAATTTGTCAATCCTCTCTGGAAGGTAAGATGACCAAAAGGGTTTTTAATACCAAGGGAAACTGTGCCCAGAATGTGTTGGAATTGGTTCATACGGATGTATGTGGTCCAATGAACGTCCATGCTAGAGGTGGTTTCGAATATTTCATCACGTTTATAGATGATTATTCGAGATATGGATATATCTATTTGATGCTACGTAAGTCTGAAGCCTTTGGCAATTTCATAGACTTTAAGGAAGAAACAGAGAGGCGTCATGGAAAGAGTATCAAGTCACTGTGATCTGATCATGGTGGTGAATACCTTAGTGGAGAGTTTTTCGATTTCTTGGCGAATGAGGGGATTTCGTCCCAGCTCACTTTGCCGGAAACTCCACAACAAAATGGTGTTGCTTAGGTAAGGAACATAACTCTTTTAGAAATGGTTAGGTTAATGACGAGTTATTCAGATTTACGTATTTCGTTTTGGGGATACGCATTAGAAACAGCGGCGTACATTCTAAACCTAGTGCCTTCGAAACCAGTTCTAAAAATGCCCACAGAACTATAGAGCCCAGTCTAGGACATGTTCGGATTTGGGGTACTCCAGCACACATGCTGAATAAGGAAGGCAATAAGTTTGCATCTCGTACAGAAGTACGAGTCTTTGTAGGATATCCTAAGAGAACGAAGGGTGGCTTGTTCTATAGTCCCCAGGATCAAAAGGTCATTGTTAGCACCAATGCCCGATTCTTAGAAGAGGATTATATGATTAGTCACAAGCCCATGAGTGAAATAGTTCTGGAAGAGTTGAGGGGCGAGACTCCGTCTATACCAATCGTACAAGCGCCAAGTAACACTACACTACGTATCGATTCTGAGACTTTTACACCAACTCAGGATTTGCCTCGTCATAATAGGAGGGTTGTTCGTCATCCAGAATGATTTATAGGCATGGTACAGTCTTCAGAGTCGATCCCAGGCGAAGATGAATCAGATCCCTGGAGTTACAAGGAGGCAATTCAAGATAAAGATGCTAACTCCTAGCAAGTAGCAATGGAATCAGAAATGGGATGTATAGATTCCAATAAAGTGTGGGAGCCAGTAGAACTACCTGATGGGGTACTAGCCATTGGGAGTAAGTGGGTCTACAAGCGAAAGAAAGGAGGTGATGGGAAGGTTGAAACCTTCAAAGCGAGGCTTGTTGCGAACAGTTACACTCAGAAAGAGGGTATCGATGATGATGAAACCTTTTCGATGGTAGCCATGCTTAAGTCAATCCGGATTCTTTTAGCTATAACTACGCATTTGTATCTGGATATTTGGCAAATAGATTTCAAGACTGCATTATTGAATGGAAGTCTAGACAAGGAAATCTACATGCGCCAACCAGAGGGATTCATTGCTGAAGGATAAGAGCACTAAGTGTGCAAGCTTAAGAGATCCATTTATGGACTGAAGCAAGCATCTATATCTTCGAACACTTGATTTTATGAGGTAGTCCAGTCATATGGATTCGTCCAATGTTCAAGTGAGAGTTGTGTGTATAAGAAATGTGATGGAAACGTGTTGGTGTTTCTTGTACTGTATGTAGATGATATCCTTCTCATTTGAAACAATGTGAAGGAGTTATCAGACATACGAGTAGGGCTATCTGAGCAGTTCGATATGAAGGATTTGGGAGAAGCAGGACACATCCTTGGAATCAGGATCTTTCGTGATCGGAAGAAAAGGATGTTGTGCTTATCTCAGGCATGATATATCGATACAGTGCTAAAACGGTTTAGCATGGAGAATTCCACGGAAGGTTTTCTACCTTACAGACATGGAATTCAGCTATATAAAGATATGTGTCCCAAGACACAAAAGGAGATAGATGACATGAAGCTGATCCCTTATGCGTCAGCTGTGGGAAGCCTCATGTATGCTATGCTTTGACCTAGACCAGATATCTGTCATGCCATAGGCATTGCTGCTAGATATCAATCGAACCCAGGACTAAGATAATGGATTGCAGTCAAGCACATACTAAAGTACCTTAGAAGCACTAGGGAGTATATTCTAGTATATCAATCAGATGACCTATGTCCAGTGGGTTATACTGACTCAGATTTTTCATCAGACAAAGAAAAGTCCAAGTCTACTTCAGGTTATGTGTTTAGCCTGGGAGGTGGAGCAATTAGTTGGAGGAGGGTGAAGCAGAAATGCATCTCGGCTCTACCATGGAAGCCGAGTACGTGGCAGCCTCTGAGGCAGCCAAGGAGGCGGTATGGCTCAAGTACTTCCTGCAGGACTTAGATGTGATTCCCGATTTGCCAAAGGGTATTATGATAATACCGGTGCAGTCGTAAATTCGGGGAACCACGAGCCCACAAGGCAAGTAAACATATCAATCGCAAGTACCACATCATACGCACTTCGTAAAGGAAGGAGGCGTAGTTGTATTGCATCGTAATATAATCTTTCTAATCCTTTCACGAAAAGCCTACCCTCAAAAGTTTTTGAAAGGCATGTGGAAGGAATGGGATTATGGTGTATGGCAGCACTGTTTTGAGTATAAATGGGAAAATGAGAGACTATGCAATAGAGTAGTATACTTAAAAGCATACTTTGAGTATAAGTGGGGGATTGTTAGGGTTGTATATTTCAAAACATGCTTTATGCTTGTATTACCTTATTTCCCTGTAACTACATATGAGAATATTAATTAAATTTAAATATATGTTTTTCATGTTTATTCACATTATGGTTATGCAGATAAAATGTCTAATTATTTTGTAGATGATGTGGTGTGTTGGTGTCACACGGAAGATCACATTATCGGTGCCTTATAAAATAAAATAATAATTTACAACCTATGTAATTATTAGACAAATTATGTGATAGTGTATGCTTGAGATTAGTTGGTCTTAACTATTAACATACATTCGCGTACTTGCATACGTTGAACTGGATTGAGGTGAGATAGTGTCTTCTGTACTGACTGTAAGAAGAACGTAAATCTCGAATAATTATTATTTCTTAATTCTAAGTATATAATATTTAATTATGTATTTATAATATTTATTGCTTTGATTTACCATGGGTGAGAGCCGAAATAATTGACTCAATAAGATTCGTATCTTGGGCAATAATATTATTTATATGACAATAATTATTATTACTAGAAATTGTGTCTCCACTCATGCAGGTTGATAATGTCCTCTTGAGGAGCTCGATAATGATTATTATGTTAAACCCTGCAGGCGGATTTAATTCCAATATATGTTAAACCCTGCAGGTGGATTTAATTCCGATATAATACTAAGGTTCGAGTGGTACTAGTCTTGGATAAGATATTAATTAATTAAAGCTGTCAGTAGCTTAAATTAATTAATGGACATTCGATATATTAAACACGGGAAATAATATATTTAAATAAGGAGCCAGATTTCATAAATTGGGTTTTGGGAAGAAAGTACAATATTAACTCTTTAGTGGACTGAGTTGATATTAATAGACTCAATTTATTAGGAAAGGTCCTAATATGGAAATATGAGGTCTATTATGAGTCCTTCCATAATCCTCCTTAAGATCCCTAGAGTACCCATAACACCTATAAATACACATGAGGGGTCGGCCAAAACATATTTCACCAAGATTGAGAGTTCGATTTTTTCTTATGTTTAATTGTGGATCTCGACTTGTGTCTTTGATTCCACAATTTAGATAACACATCAATTTTTTAATAGTGTTTACATAATACTAGAAAATACAGATAAGAAAAATCGAGTAACATTAAGCTTAATACTGTATTCTTGGGTCATACTGTATTTCCCCTTAATTAATGCACATGTCATCTGTAGTAAGGTTATATGCCTTCTTCTTCCTACAGTAAAGATACAACTTGGAGTTCTGAGTGTACAATTAATTAAAGTGGATACTGTATTCATGGGTCTTACAGCATTCCCATTTGATGAGTAAAATCTAAGATCTTACAGGGAGTCTGGCTGTAGCATTCCCAATTCTTGGAGAAGCATGCAAAATCTTTTGTAAAGATGTCGGCTAACTGGATGTCTGTATGAATTTTCTCGATCCGAACATCTTTTTTCTCAACATACTTCCTGATGAAATGATGCTTCATATCAATATATTTAGTTCGCGAGTGCAATACAGGATTATGCATGATTGCAATTGCACTCGTGCTATCGCACATGATTGATGTCTCTCTTGCATTGATCCTGTTGGGAAAAATCCACCCCCTGTTTTGATAATTGCCCCATACATCAAGTTCTTCAAAGTCAGCATTTTGGTCGAAGTATGGAAGTTATTAGGAAACTTCATAAAGCTTGTTTATACAACGAAAGATCTTCCGGCATATTCAGAAGTCTTTTCCTACAGCACATTCATTAATATACTACAATAGATAAAATAAGTTGGATACAACAAACATGCTGTAGGTGTTTTACTTAGGAAAAGTAAACACATATCCAACAGGACTGAAGAAAACTTTAAACGGTTGTGAAAGCAGACATTGTTTATTCACAAAATATTCACGTTTAAAGTAGCATTTAATGCTGATAGGACAACATTTAATGCGGCCAAAGAGACTACAGTCTGAAGAGTGTGTGAAGCATTAAATGCGAATTGCCGTTAATTCAAACATTCTAAAGCCGCCAATAAGAGCAGTTTCAATATCACCAACCGGCTAACGACTACATTTATAATGGATATATTTTCAAGGTTATAAATAGCTCCAAGCAAGAGGACATCAGATACACTCAAGACTTTACTTCGTGAAATACATCTGACGCATTAGCTCTGACAACCTGAATATCAGCTTACAAAGAGCAGTATATTTCCTTGAGCATACAACTTCATCAAGAGAAAAAATATACAGAGTCCTCAACGTAAACAACACACTTACAGCCAACGCTCATAAAGCATACATCTGCTGTTTGATCTTGTTCTACCAAACCTTACGTTGAGTTTAACTTAGCCTGTGTGGATTAAGCCTTGCTAATTCTGACCTGTTTAGGATGAATAACATTGAAGATGAAGCTTTGATCTATGTGAGAAGAAGCAAGTCGAAGAAGACAAGCTAATCTGTGTGAATGGCCCAAGCTACTGTCGGCTGTATCAATCTATGTGAACGATACAACGACGCATTTAGTTAAAGTCACATAGTTATGTACGCCGTGATTTTAATAAACATCTTACTCATGTGTGGAGGACTAGTAGACGTAGAGGGGTTTACCTCGAACCACTTAAATCTGTGTGTATTTATATTCTGTCATTTACTCTTTTCATATATGCCTGTGTGATTTAAGTATACATATTGTAAAAACCTTGTACGCACCAAGCAAACAGGAGATTACTTAGTTGTTGTATTTACATCAACCTAATATCAGACTTCCGCTATGCAAATAACTTCGAAAAAGGTACAACTTATTCAACCATCCCTTTTAAGTTTGATGGCCACTAAGTATACAGAATACAGCTTGGAAAGTGTTTTAAACAACAAGCTGTACGATTTTCAAATCTGAGTGCATAGCGGAAGTCTTGTTAAAGTAAGTTGCTGTAAATACAGCAACTAGATATGAAGTGTATACTTAAAAATAATCACAGATATTAAAAGAGTAAATGCAGAAGGTAGATAACACGGTAATTAAAGTGGTTCGAGGTAAACCCCTCTACGTCCACTGGTCCTCCACATAGGAGTTAGAAAGTTTATTATAAATACTACGTACACAACTACGTATTTATAATCAAACCTACCAATGTATTGTTCACACAGATTGATACAATGATTGAAGCTTTCAACCGTTCACGCAGATTGGTTTAGGATTTCACTTGACTAACTTCTTCACACACAGTTACGAAGCTTTGTCTCTTTAATGCAAATCCTTCACACACAGTTCGGAAAAAACAATGCTTTCTCAGTCCACACAGGGCTGATGGGTTTGTTCAATGATAAAACGATGGTTTGAACACCAGCTTGACTTTCTCGATCTTTAGCTGATAATGTGTTGTTCAAGATTGAGCACTTTGGATATTTCTTCTCTCAGAATATGCAGTATACTTGAATAAATGTGTTTGCTCTGAATATTCATGTAAGCACTTGTTGGTTGTTTTTTTTCTTGTTATATTCATGTATTATCTTCAAACTCTTGGAGATATATATATATAACCTTCTGAAATATATCCGTTGTGAAAGATCCATTGAGCAAGATTCCGTGATAACTTAGATAGTTGACTTAAATAGACCAAGATCCGGATATTGCGTGGTTTGAAGATCTCTGTCGGCTTTAGTATTTAAATACTTTATCCTTTCAGTATTTAAATACTTATTTATCAAACGGGACTTGACTTTAGCGAATAATAAAGATTCCTTTTCAAAATGGTCTTCAGTCCTGTTTCGATGTGTATTGAAGGTTTCAATACTTCATAGCTTGAATGCTGTAACCATTTGCGCTGTAGGCTATAGAGGAGAAGCCGCTGTATGGAATGTTTGCTGTATGAAGGGACAGCTTCCATACTTGGCGCTTTTAGACTCTTGTTGCTGTATGATGGCATGATGATAAGTCTTCGATACAGGATCAGCAACTTCGATCGGTTTATCGATACAGCAGCTTGCTGTATGCTGGATTGGCATATTGTCAAAACACTTTTATCGAGATCTTTCGATACAGGGATTGTTATCCCAACACTTTCCCCCTTTTTGATAATTTGCCAAGTCATCTTTAAAAATCTTTTGATGTTATCCAAACATCCTTGATGATGCCAAAACTTTGACACTTAATATTTTGAAGGAGGGTAGACTTCTTGGTCTTCCGTTCGAATGTTTTGGCCTTCAGCAATTTTGCCTAACACTAGAAACTGCTCGCAGGCAAGTTCAGCTTTTATCAAAAGTGTATTACATCTTTAAACTTATGATTGGCGCGCAGGCACATTCTTACATTGTTTATCTAGATACATACAACTGAATCTATGAACTGTTCGCAGACACGTTCGTACAGCTTAATATTTTAACTTCGTTTTAATACTTGAATTTATTCAGTAAATAGATTGAATTATGTAATCATACAAATAGACAGTAGATTACGAGTTGTAATCTTTCAAGAGAAAAACATTTTATTGATATTGAGCAAAGATTACAATGTTTTTGCTATCTTACAGCAAATAAGAATACAAAAGAGAGTGAGAAAACAGGATAAGAGTACAGAAATAGGAATACAGGAGGTAGCTTAGCTCCTATAGTCAGAATGCCTCCAAGGCCTTCTAGGGTCATTATTGGTACCCTTCCATCAGTTCTGATGCACGTCCTTATTTAGATTAAGGTATATAGCTTGACCTTCGTAGGACTTGTCGAAAACTAGGATCCAATCCTCTGGATGGGTAACCAAGTCGCCTTGCTTGTGCTTTGACTTCATTTTCTGCTGTAGCGGGAGCGTACCTTCGTCCAACCTTTTCTTAAATACCTCTGTGGCTTCCTGTACCATTCTGCAACTATTAAATATTTGAGATTCCCTGAAAAGAACAACAAAGTATCTTAGCAGTTCATTCTTTCTCCAGTTTTTGATTTCTTCTGCAGTAGGCTGTCGGTTGGCCGGGAGGTTCATAGCTTGCGGCTTTCGAATGTGGTTCTTCCAAGGAAACTTAGGGTCCTCGAATTTTAGGCGATCTCCCTGTATCCTAACGTTGGGAGAAGGAGATGATAGACTAGCAATATCAGCTGTGATGCTGTCTTCAAAAGTAGCTAACATTTCCTTCTCTTGCTCAAGCCTTGTTCTCCTTGCTGCTTCCCTCGCTTCTTCCCCCTTTTTGGCGTCATCAAGAGATGAGACCTTCTCATCGAAGTGCTCCAGGATTTGCATAGCAGCATCCTGTTTGGTCTCAAAACTTGTCATCTTATACATAAGGGAGGTGAGCACCTGCGACATATCCTGAATCTTTTTGTCGTGGGCTCGAAGCTGGGAACCGGATTCAATGAGAGCTGATGCTGTCTTGGCCTCAGACACACGGAGCTTGGATTGCTCTTCCTTCAGGATCTGCTCCTGACGCTGTTGTAATTGGCTAAGGGCCAATTGAAAGACTGAAGGCTGGATTCTGAAGGCTTCTTCAATATTAAAAACTTCGTGCCTCAGACCCGTCATTTCAGTTGATTGCCTTTTCAACAGAGTGCAGGGCAGTGACGGCATCCTATATGAAGATAGTTTGTAGGCCAAGAGCATGTAGTTACTCTTTCTTCTCGGCGGATCTTGGATAGTCTGGCTTGGCGAAATCTTCAACTCCATTCAACCGTCTCAAGTTCACATTAGGACGTGAATTGAGGTGGACATCCTCAGGTATTATACCATAGTCGGATTCCAAAACAGTTGAGAGTGCAGGAGCATCAGATGCGAGCTCGGCAACAGGGGTTGTTTTCTCCTGTTCTGAATTAGGTTCTGAAGACATAGGTACAGGAGGGACTAATTCCTCCTGCTATCTCTTAGCTTCCGCCTGCTCCTGCAGAGGGACTGATTCCTCGTGCAGGATGGCGCTGGTCTGGTCTTCGGTGGCGACAGGCGCGGATGCCTGTTCCGGGACTGGTTGTTCCTCCACTACAGGAGGGACTGAATCCTTGCTGTTGGGAACATTATTTTAGCTAGAGGTCCCTTGATCTGGCTGGGTTTCCTCATGACTCATTCTCAGAACTGCCCGGAGGGCATCGTCGTCGTCGTTTGAGTCATGATCAGATTTGGGACTATGGGGATCAGAGTAAATGGATTTTGCTTTTCCTTTCTTGCGGGCATTTGCCTTGTCCATCAGGTGGCTGGTGAGCAACTCTTTGCACACAGGTTGTCCCATTGGATCAGGACTTCAACATCTTGGGAGTCCGTCACTTCCAAGACAAACCGTTCTTCTTCGCACCAATCGCTCCAGTTGTACAGAGTGTTCTACGGAGCAAGCCTGTAGGCTTTCCATTGGACAAAGCATTCATATGCTTGCTCTATTTGCATAGAAAGCAATGTCTTATTGATTATGGTGTCTCGGGAGGGGCTGCGTACAGCGCTTGGGTCCGCTGTATGCACGGGTTTCTCGACAGGTATGGGTTCCTGTGTCGGAGCTGGATCCCGAACAGGGGTTGGTACCCTGATGGGAGAAGGATCCTGAACGCGTGTGGAATCCCGAATAGGAGAAGTGGCTATTGGCTCCAAAGGGGCAGCCGACTCGCGAGAGTCTTGTAAGTTGCCATATGTCTGAATATCCATCGTATCCGCCAAAGGTTCGAGATCTACTGTCACGACAGTAGCAGTCATGTCTTTCACAGGGGTTGCGCCCTGGGGGCTCGATACAGTGGGTTGGGCCGTTGAAGGAGCATACTTGGAGATTTATGTAGCTTTAACTTTTGAAAGCCTCCTTAGCTTCCTTTTCGGCTTCTCAGCAGCAATGGGAGTTTTGTTGTGAGATCTCTTTCTCTTCCTTGAAGTTTCCTCGCTCTGGGACTTCGAAGACACATCCCTGGGATCGGCAGAAAGGGGCAATTTTCGGACGAAAGGTCTATTTGCAATCAGAGGTCCTTTGTTGAAAACGGAGGGTCTGATGCTTCCCATATATATCCGAAAAGTGATCTTCTTTGCTTTTTCGGCTTGCGGAACACCGCATTTCGTCAGAATGTAATTCAGAAGCAAACCAAAGGACTTCTTCTGCGAGGCAGGCTTAGAGATTTCTTCCTGCAACCTCTTGAGAATTATTTGACACCAGTTGACCTTTTCATAGGTCATGATTGCAACCATCATTATGAACCTTAAATTGGTGCACATCTCGAAATCACCTCTTCTATTCTCAATTACACGGCAACAGAAATCGTGTAAATAAACAAAAGGTAAACAAAAGAGTTTCTTGTGGCAAGAGGTGTGAACCGTTTGAACCGATGCTGAACCGGTGAACAACCCATAGTATTCGGTCAAGAGTTCTTGGGACCCAAAGGTCTCAATATATTCCATTGTCAGGCCATCAGCAGGAAGCCTGTAGAGAATTTGAAGTAGCTATTGGTCAACACGGATCTCGACTCCGCGAATAACAGCAGTGATGCCAGCAACATTTCCTCCCTTAGCAAGCAAGAAGAAACGGACAGCAGCATTGAGGTAGAATTCCTCAACCAGGTGATCATCAAAACATTCAGCGGTGTGACTTCCAAGGCGATAAAGGCCTTGCTGACGTAAACTCGTAATGACGTACTCCATCGATTCGACGTCATCACCTTCGGAATGAACACGTTCAAGCACGACAAATCTAGAAAAGATCCATCCGTCGATGATGTTGGAGGACTTCTTGAGAGAGATAGAGGAGGTCTGAGAAGATCCCATTGACGATTCTCGAAGAAAAGTAAAGAGTATTCAAAGAGAAATCCAGCAAAAACAAAAAGGCTTGTAGGCTGTATGCTCAAGGACTCGTTCAATATGCAGAAAGCGTAAAGAGTCTCAAACGGCATTTACAGTCCTTTTATAGTGGGCGGCGAAAAAGGGTTTACAGATAATGAACGGTCAGATCTAAGGGATGGGAACCGTTGTCTAAAATGGACGACCACGATGGACTGAGTGTAACCGGTACAACTTATCCATCTAATTTTAAAATAAGAGCGGGTCCCACTTTTGACTTATCAAATTACCCTTATAGCCCAAAACAGTGGTGTAAAATTAATAAAATAATATGAAACATCGCGGCTTTGAAGATACCAATGTCCAGGTGTCGTGCAAAGCATTTAATACAAAAGACTTTTTAATTATAACAGGGCACGTGGACACAAAGATCGTTCAAAAATAAATAACATGATAATTGATTTCCCATAGTATGTGATGTATCCGTGAAAATACAGCGTTCCCCCTTAAAGGTACATACGGATTTCAACTCCATACAGCAGCTTTCAGATTAATGCTGTATTCTTGGGTCGTACTGTATTCCCCCTTAATTATTGCACATGTCAGCTGTAGGATAATCCATGTCTCTTTGTTCCTAAAGTGCTGTTGTGATACACTGAGTGTACAGATAACTAACGGTGTATACTGTATTCTTGGGTCTTACAGCATTCCCCCTCAATTTGCCGAGTAAAAGCATTAAAAGCTTACAGGGAGTTAGGCTGTAGCAATCCCAATTCATGTCGAAGCATGCAAAATCTTGCTCTGTCGATAGGTTTGGTAAAGATGTCGGATAACTAGATATCTGTATGAATTTTTTTCAGCTGAATATCCTTGTTCTCAACATGATTCCTAATGAAGTGATGCTTCATGTGAATATGCTTGGTGCACGAGTGCAATACAGGGTTGTGCGTGATAGCAATTGCACTCATGCTATCGCACATAATTGGCGTTTCTTTGGCTTCAATTCCATAGTCTGACAGCTGTTGTTGCATCCTAAGGATCTGCATACATCAACTACCAGCAGCATAGTATTCCGATTCAGCTGTTGAAAGCGAGTTTGCCAATTGTTTCTTGCTAAACCAGGACATAGGTCTAGGTCCAAGAAAGTGACAAGTTCCACTTGTACTCTTCCTATCTAGCTTGCAACCTCCGAGATCCGAGTCGCTGTAGCCAACTAAATCGAATCTGCCTTCTTTAGGATACCACAGTCCTACATCGACTGTTCCTTTGACGTATTTCAGGATTCGTTTGGCTATGCAAAGTGTGATTCTTTAGGTACTACTTGATATCACGCACACACTCCTACAAAAAATTGGATATCGGGCCTGCTAGCCATTAGGTACAGGAGTGAGCCAATAAGCTTTCTGTAAAGTGATTGATCAACCGGCTTTCCAGCTTCATCAGCACGAATTTGCACGGAAGTGCTCATGGGGGTTGACGATGATTTGGAAATATTCATTCCAAACTTGTTGAGAAGCTCCTTGCTGTATTTTTCTTGGTTGATGAAAATCCCTGTAGGCAACCGATTTACCTGTAATCCTAGGAAATAACTAAGTTCTCCCATCATACTCATTTCAAATTTACTTTGCATGAGATGAGAGAACCTTTGACACAAAGCAAGGTTAGTTAAACCAAATATTATATCGTCTACATATATTTGAACCATCAGGAGGTCATCACCTTCTTGTATTTTTAATAAGGTCTTGTCTACAACACCTTTCTCGAATCCATTATCGGTTAGATATTGGGACAGAGTCTCATACCATGCTCTAGGGGCTTGCTTAAGTCCATACAACGTTTTCCTTAGCCTGTATACTAGGTCTTCGCCTTCTGGATTGACAAACCCTGATGGTTGTTCAACATATACTTCTTCAGTAAGGTCTGCATTCAGGAATGCACTTCTGACGTCCATTTGGTATACAATGAAGCTTTTATGGGTGGCAAAGGCTAAAAATATCCTAATGGCTTCTAGTCTGGCTACAGGGGCAAATGTCTCATCGTAGTCTATGCCTTCTTCCTGTCTATAGCCTTAGGCGAATAGTCGGGATTTATTCCTCATAATGAGTCCATTTCCATCCTTCTTATTTCTAAATACCCATTTGGTTCCAATTACTGATTGATGCGTAGGTCTGGGTACAAGATACCATACGTTGTTTCTTTCGAAACCATTAAGCTCTTCTTCCATAGATGTAATCCAATGAGAATTGTTGAGAGCTTCTTTGGTAGAAACAGGTTCGGATTGGGCTAAGAATATATCAATAGTGCACAAATTAAGTCTTCTAAGCTCGGATTGAGATTTCCGTACAAGAAATGGAGATATCTCAGACTCGGGGTCTTCTTGTGCACATAGTACATTTTCTTGTGTACTCTGTATTCTCCTACGGGTAGAAACACCAGGATCAATGTTTCCTATGATCAACTCTTGTGGGTGATCTCTCAACCATCTTCTGTCGGGTTCTAATTCGAGGTCCCGTACTGTATCCTGAGTTGCTGTAGTTTCGGATTCAGCTTGTACAGCATCGACTTCATCTACGTCGGTTCTTACAGCTGCGGGGTTGATTTCTAGGTCAATGACAGGTTCGATAAGAGTTGGTGGATCAATGATGGAAACTTGTTGGATGTTCTGACCAATGTCTTCTACTCCTGTAGGATCATGGTGAGGTTCATCGAACATTACATGAACTGATTCCTCAATTGTTAGCTTCCTTTTATTGAAGATCCTGTAAGCTTTGCTAATAGAGGAATATCCAACAAATATCCCGTCATCCGATTTCTCATCGAAGGTTCTAAGTTGATCCTTACCATTGTTCAAAACATAACACCTACATCCAAATATGTGAAAGTACGAAACTAATGGAGTTTTGTTGTTCCATACCTCGTATGCTGTTTTGTTGTGATGCTTGTTGATGATACAGCGGTTTTGTGTATAGTACGCTGTATTGGTGGCTTTGCCCCAGAAACGCTATGGCAACTTGCTTACGTCAATCATTGTCCTTGTTGCTTTCTTCAGCGTCCTGTTCTTTCGCTCAGCAACAACATTTTGTTGAGGTGTACGGGCAGCTGAGAATTCGTGTTGTATCCTATGTTCCGAATAGTATTGGTCTATAAAGCGGTTAGTGAATTCTATACCTCTGTCGGAACGAATGGACACGATACTCAACCCTTTTCATTTTGAAGCTTTCTTAGGTGCTCGGGCAGCTTTGATGTTGTTTCCATCTTCTTGCTTAGGAAAATTGTCCAAGCATACCTGGAATAATCATCAACAATAACGAGACAGTATTTCTTACCTCCTAAACTTACCGGGTCTACAGGACCATAGAGCTCCATATGTAGCATTTCCAAAACTCTGTGGGTGGAAAGGTAGGATTTGCTTTTAGGGTGGTTTTGATTTGCTTGCCTTTCTGACAGGGTCCACATACGCTGTCTTTTTGGAATGAAATGTTTGGCAATCCTCTAACCATTCCCTGTCTGGAGAGTTTGTTGATAGTATTGAAGTTGACATGTGACATCCTCTTGTGCCATTGCCAGCTTAGATCTGCAGTGCCTTTGGCAACAAAACAAGGAATTGTGGAGCACGTAGGCGTCCAGTTAGCAATATACATATTACCTGATCTGCTCTTTGGTCAGGATGTTCTTGACTCTACAGTGATCTATATAGAACTTCACCGAGAACTGTTTGTCACAGAACTTGCTAATACTAAGTAGATTATACTGTAAGCCTTCAACATAAGCTACATCGGTGACTTTGAATTTTCCTTCAAGTAGGGTTCCCTTCCCTCTTGTTCTTCCTTTAGATTTATCACCGAAGCGCACTTTTGGACTGCGACCTTCTATGTAATCTAATAGATTGCTTTTATCTCCTGTCATGTGCCAGGAACCTCCGCTGTCGAAGTACCATATGTCCTTCTCCAAAAAAATTAGGTAGATTTAGGTCCCCTTTGATTGTTGGGTCCATGGATGTTAGTGCCTTTAGGTACCCAGATTTTCCTGACAGCAATAGGTTTGCTGTAGGATGGTTTAGGTCCGTAGTTGCGATTTCTACATGGGGCATGTACGTAGTTGCTATAACCATGATAATTATTCCGCATGTAAAATTCAGGGTTATTATTAGTCCAGTACAAATGCCGTCTTGGATGTGGAGCTATTTTCTTCGGCCTTACAGCTTCCCTTCTGGGTCTCCAATTGGATTCCCAAAGCTGTTGTTGACACTGTGAGGATACTTGCTTTCGTGAGGGATACCGCGACTCCTGTATCCAATATATAGGCAAATTTGTCTTGAAATCTTGCCGTGCAGAACCTTTGATATTTGGATATAGCCTTCTTTACGAGCAGTGTTGGCGTGTTGATATGCTCGGGAGCATCTTTGTTGGTACGCCTTACAGTCCGAATGGTGGTGATTCCGTATGCGTAATATGGTGTGGTGGGGGAATGGTAGCTTTTGCTGTTCGCGGTGCAATGGGTTCCTTCACATGACTCGGAACTTCTTCTGATACAGGAACGGGTTCCACACCCCTGACGAACACAGTACTAGTTTTTCCTTTATTGGAAAATGAGTTATATCCTAAGCCACTTTTTATCATGAGCATGTTGCCCAGTGCTTAGAATTTCTTCCATTCTTTTAGATGATTTCTCGAAAAATTTGAGAATGGTCTCAAGTTCTCCTTCTCGTTTTTCGAGAGTTTTTACTTTGGCGTGAAGTAGAACAAAATCACTTGTATTGCTTTCACTATGAGATTTAGTCTCACTTAGTTCATGATCAAGTTGATGATTACTCTCCATGAGTTTTTCATACTCGACTTTACTGTTTTCACAATCAACAGACATATTTTCGTAATTTACTTTTAGCAAGTCGTTTTCTTCTTTCATCTCTAAGTTAGAAAGTTGGAGCTGCATATTTTCATTTTTCAATGTCTCATGGGCCTTTTGAATGTTCTTAAACTCATTCATCATGTTTGCAAAAGTATGAGATGCATTGGAAGGAATAGCTGAGGTTGAGCTTACCTCATCATCGCTATCTTCATCTTCCGGAATGTCCTTGGCCATAAAGCACATATAGGCTTTATCTTCGAAATCATCATCAGATGAATCACTGTCAGTGACTACCTGAAGAAATTCTTCAGATTTAGATGGTGCGGGGGAGGCTTCTGATTCACCAATCAGGGTCTTGAGTTTGTTTTTCCAAGCACGTCTTCTTTCATCCTTTTCTTATTGCTCAGCTTCTGGCAACCTTTGAACTTTGGGATGAGGACATTTATTTGCGTAATGTCGTGGTTTCCTGTAATTATAACACAGATTAGCATCACCAGAGGAAGTTTCGGTACTTACCTTGTGAATAGGTTTGGGCTTGTATGGAGTCTTTCCCGACTGCTTGATAAAATTCTTGAACTTATGCATGAGGAACGCCATTTCGTCTTGCGACAGGATGTCGTCGTCACTGTCAGCATTATTATGAATGGGCTTTGATGAACTCGGCATGCTGTGTCTTCGGTTGGATACAGCGGCTAAGGCTGTAGTCCTGGCGGGAGATTCTTCAGCTTTCTCTCTCCTATCTATATCGTAATCAAATGCTTTGAGGTCAGAAAAGAGATTAAAAGTAGATATTTCACTAAGATTGCACGACAAACGCATAGCTGTGGTCTTAATGTCCCATCGGGCAGGGAGAGATCTGAATATTTTTAGGTTTTTCTCCCTTTGGGTATAAATCTTGCCTAATGCTTCAAGTTCACCAACAATGCCAGTGAATCTGGGGTCAAGTTCCTCAAGGTTTCAGTTGGTTTCATTTCAAAAGATTCAAATTGCTGAGTTAATTTTGAAATCTTATTTTCTTTTGAGAGCTCAGTTCCCTCACAAATTAACTTGAGTTTATCCCAGATATCCTTGGCTGATTTGCAGCTCTTTACCTTAGAGAATATGCCTTTGTCAAGAGTGACAAATAGCGCATTCTTTGCGACATTTTCGAGGTTGGCGCACTTTCTTTCGTCAGAAGTCCATTGTTCGTGCTCTTTCTCGAGCATCTCTGCATGAGCCTGGCCTTTAATTCTTGGGGCCGGATTTACCTTCATGATCTTTATGGGGCCATCCTGTATGACAAAAATCATCTCTTCGTGCATTGCTGCAAGATGAGCCTCCATCCTAATTCTTAAATCATCAAATTCGTTAATATAAAACATAGGAACTTTATTGATCATTGATATATCCATATGAGAATATAAGGAAGAAAAAGACTGTTTTTAGAAAATAAGTGATTTAAGGATCTGATTCAATCAAAAATACGATTGATTGTTTTTAGAATCAACCACTCCGATACCACTTGTTGGCCACTAAGTATATAGAATACAGCTTGGAAAGTGTTTTAAACAATAAGCTGTACGATTTTCAAATCTGAGTGCGTAGCGGAAGTCTTGTTAAGGTAAGTTGCTGTAAATACAGCAACTAGATATGAAGTGTATACTTAAAAATAATCACAGATATTAAAACAGTAAATGCAGAAGGTAGATGACACGGTAATTAAAGTGGTTCAAGGTAAACCCCTGTACGTCTACTGGTCCTCCACACAGGAGTTAAAAAGTTTATTATAAATACTACGTACACAACTACGTATTTATAATCAAACCTATCAATGTATCATTCACACAGATTGATAAAATGATTGAAGCTTTCAAGTGTTCACACAGATTGGTTTAGGCTTTCACTTGACTAACTTTTTCACACACAGTTCCGAAGCTTTGTCTCTTCAATGCAAATCCGTCACACACAGTTCAGGAAAAACAATGCTTTCTCAGTCCACACAGGACTGATGGGTTTGTTCAATGATAGAATGATGGTTTGAACAACAACTTGACTTTCTCGATCTTCAACTGATAATGTATTGTTCAAGGTTGAGCACTTTGGATATTTCTTCTCTCAGAATATGCAGTATACTTGAAGAAATATGTTTGCTCTGAATATTCGTGTAAGCACTTGTTGGTTGCTTTTTATTCTTATTATATTCATGTATTATCTTCAAACTCTTGGACGTTGTGAAAGATCCGTTGAGCAAGATTCCGTGACAACTTAGATAGTTGACTTAAATAGACCAAGATCCGGATATTGCGTGGTTTGAAGATCTCTGTCGGCTTCAGTATTTAAATACTTTATCCTTTCAGTATTTAAATACTTCTTTATCAAACGGGACTTGACTTTAGAGAATACTAAATATTCCTTTTCAAAATGGTATTTAGTCCTATTTCGATGTGTATGGAAGGTTTCAATACTTCACAGCTTGAATGTTGTAACCATTTGCACTGTAGGCTATAGAAGAGAAGTCGCTGTATGGAATGTTTGCTGTATGAAGGGACAACTTCCATACTTGGCGCTTTTAGACTCTTGTTGCTGTATGATGGCATGATGATTAGTCTTCGATACAGGATCAGCAACTTTGATCGGTTTATCGATATAGCAGCTTGCTATATGCTGGATTAGCATATTGTCAAAACACTTTTATCGAGATCTTTCGATACATGGATTGTTATCCCAACAAAGTTGTTTACTGTATATTGTATGACCAACAAGTGCTATCGGAGAGGTTAATTCTACAAAGAATCATTTGATTTTTAACCGAATCAGATCCACAAAAATCACTAGCTTTTGAAAACCTTATTTTCATATTTTCATCATTTATCTTACTTCTATCATGGACACCTCGATGATCAATAAAGTCCCTATGTTTTTCATTAATAAATTTGATGATTGGAGAATTAGGATGGAAACTCATCTTGCAGGATGCACGAAGAGATGATCTTCGTCCTTCTGGAAGGACCAATCAAGATAATGAAGGTCAATACAGCCACAAGAATTGATGGACAACCTTATACAGAGATGCTCGAGAAGGATCACGAGCAATGGACAACGGACAATCTCAAGCGTGCGAACTTGGACAATGTTGCAAAGAATGTGTTGTTACAAAGGCACATTCTCTAAGGTAAAACGCTGTAAGACAGCGAAAGAAATCTGGGAGAAACTCAATCTTATTTGCAAGGGAACTAAGCTCTCGAAAGAAAATAAAATTTCCAAACTAACTCAGTAATTTGAATCTTTTAAAATGAAATCTTCCGAGATGCTTGAGGAGCTTGACCTCATATTTACAGGCATTGTCGGTGAACTTGAAGCATTGGGTAAACTGTATACCCAAAAGGAGAAAAATTTAAAAATATTTAGATCACTCCCTGCCTGATGGGACATTAAGACCACAACCATGTGTGTGTCCTGTAACTTAAATGATATTTCCACTTTTGATCTCTTTTCTGACCTAAAGGCATTTGAGTATGACATAGACATGAGAGAGAAATCCAAAGAGTCACCTGTCAAGACTACAACACTAGCCGCTTTATCTGACAGTAGACATAGTTCCGCACCCAACACATCTAAATCTGCATGCAAGGAAGCAGACAGTAACGATGACATCCTATCACAACACGAGATGGCCCTGCTCATGCATAAATTTCGAAAATTCATCAAGAAATCTGGAATGGCTCCATATAAGCCCAAGCCATCTAATAGGGTGAGTTCGGAATCACTTTCATCTGGAGAGTCTAACCTGTGTTACAACGCAGGAAACCAGGACATTATGCAAATAAGTGTCCTAATCCCAAGGTACAAAAGTTTCCCAAAGATGAGCAACAAGAGAAGGATGAGAAAAGGCGCATTTGGCGTAACAAGCTCAAGGCCCTGATTGGAGAATCAGAAGCCTCGCCCGCATCAAACAAGAACGAGGAGTGCGTACAGGTAATCACTGACAGTGACTCCTCCGATGATGAAATAGAGGATAAAGCATATATGTGCTTTATGGCCAAAGAAGTAGAGGATGATGATGACCGATGATGAGGTAAGCTCAACCTCAACTATTCATATCAATGCATCGCATACGTTTGAAAATATGATGAATGAGTCTAAAACCATTCAAAAAGACCATGAGATGCTCAAACAGGAAAACATATAACTCGTCATTTCAAACTTAGAGCTGAAAGATGAAAATGATTTGCTAAACAACAATTATGAAAATATGTCTTTAGACTGTGACAACAGCAAAATTACCCAAGAAAAAACCATGGCAAGCAATCACCAACTTACAACAGAACTAAACGAGATAAAATCTCATAATAATTGCAAGAGAAATGATTATGCTTTGTTAGAAGCAAAAATTGAAATTCTCGAGAAATAAGAAGGAGAACTCGAGACCATCCTCAAATCATTTGAAAGCTCATCTAGAAGGATGGAAGACATTTTAAGCACTGGGCAACATACCCACGTTAAACGTGGCTTAGGTTATGACTTGTTCTCCCACAAGGGAAAGTCTAGTATGGTGTTTGTCAGGGAAGTGGAACCCATTCCTGAACCCGAAGAGGCCTCGAGTCCCGTAAAGGTCACAACTGCCCCACCTCGGACAGCAAAGGCTGTGATTCCGCCCCCAAGTTCTTATCATAAGCAGCGGAAAGCACAACCTCCAAACCCTGTAAGACGCAATGTTAATCACCAACAGTATGCTCCTCGAGCATACCAACAGCGCCAACAACCAGCGAGAAAGAAGGCTATGTCTAAGTATCAAAGGTATGCACCGCAGTACTACCAACAGTACAGTGCACCTAGATACTAAATACAGGAACCCCGATATCTATCCTGGAAGCAGGCTGCCGCGTAGTTTCATCATCAACAAATCTGGTAATCCAACTGGAAACCTAGAAGGAAAGCATTGAGGCCAAAGAAAATGGTTCCCCTCTGACACGGCAACCATACTGGAACCAAAACCCTAGATTTTCCATGTGTAATAATCAGGATTGTAGTGACTACGTGTCAAACCTATGTGAATATCGCAAAACAGGACCAAAAGTAACCTACAACAAACCAATTACTGTCACGTAAATTTGGATACCAAAAGGTACTCACAACTATGGACCCAAAAATCAAAGGGGACCTAAATCTACCTAATTTCTTTGATTACAGGACATCAAGGAGAAGGAAATTTGGTACTTCGACAGCAGATGTTCTCGGCACATGACACGAGATATCAGCAAGCTGTCAGATTATGTAGAAGGTCGCGGTCCAAAGGTGCAATTCAGTAACAAATCCAAAGGAAGAACAAGAGGGAAATGAACCCTGCTTGTAGGAAAGTTTAAAGTCACTGACGTAGCCTATGTTGAAGGATTACAGTATAATCTACTTAGTATTAGCCAGTTCTATGACAAACATTTCTCGATCAAATCCCATGCAGATCACTGTAGGGTGAAGGACATCATGACCAAGCAAGTCGTCCTTACAGAAAGCTGGTCAGGTAACATGTATATTGCTGAGTGGAAGCCCAAAAGCTCCATTATTCCACGTTTTGGCACTGCAGATCAAAACTGGCTATGACACAAAATGATGTTTCATATCAACTTCAAACCATAAACAAGATGGATCGACAGGGAATGGTCAGAGGCTTGCCCGATGTGTCATTTCATTAAAACAATGTCTGTGAACCCTGTTAGAAAGGCAAGCAAGTTAAGACCACCCTGAAGAGCAAGTCATATCTGTCCACCCATGGGTTACTCGATTTGATACATATGGACCTCTATGGCCTTATAGACCCTGTAAGTTTGGGAGGTAAGAAATACCGTCTCGTTATTGTTGACGATTTTTCCAGTTATGCTTGGACCATCTTCTTGAACAAAAAGAAAGATACCATCACAAAGTTGCCAGAGCACCTGAAAAAGCTGCAGGATGAGAAAGGGTTGAGTATTGTATCCATTCATTCCGACAGAGGCACAGAATTCACAAATCACTTTATAGAGCCATAATGTACTGACAATGGACAACACAAATACTCAGCAACCCGGACTCCTCAACAAAATGGCGTTTTCGAGCGTAAGAACAGGACACTGAAAGAAGCAACAAGGACCATGTTAGCCACAAGCAAGTTGCCGCAGCGTTCTTGGGGAGAAGAAACAAATACAACGCGTTACACACAAAACCGCGGTATCATCAACAAGCATCACAACAAAACAAAATATTAGGTATGGAAAAACAAACTCCAATGGTTCCATACTTTCATATTTTTTTATATACAGGTGTTACGTGTTTAACAATGGGAAGGACCAACTAAAGACATTCGACGAAAATTTGGATGAGGGTATTTTCGTTGGATACTCCCCTATCAGCATTGCTTTCAGGATATTTAACAAACGGAAGCTGACAATAGAGGAATCCGTCCATGTAGTATTTGGTGAACCCCATTTTGACCCTATAAGAGTAGAATACTTAACCCAGAGCATACAAACACTCACTATTAATGATCCCCAAACTCCAATAGAACCAGTCGTGGACCTAGAAATTTATCCCGCCGCTGTAAGAACAGAAGCAGTCGAAGATGATACTTTCAAGCTGAAGTTGAGGCTACAGTTCAACAGGCTACAGCACAGGATGCCGAACTAGAACCTGACATGAGGTGGTTAAGAGATCACCCTAATTAGAGATATTGATGCCAGTGTAACCACACATAGGAAAAAACGGAGTATACAAGGCAATGTACTTTGTGCACATGAAGAGACAAATTTTGAGACGTCTTAGTTTCTTATATGGAAATCTCAAGCTGAACTTAGGAGACTCGCTATGTACACCTTAGCTATATTCTTAGCCCAGTCCTAACCTGTTTCGACCAATGAAGCTCTGAATAATTCTTACTGGATCACATCGATGGAAGAAGAGCTCAGTGGTTTCGAGCGGAATAATGTTTGGTACCTAGTTCACAGACCAACACATCAATCAGTCATAGGAACCAAATGGGTATTCAGAAACAAAAAGGACAAAAAATGGACTTGTGATCAGGAACAAATCCAGACTAGTAGCCCAAGGATACGAGCAGGAAGAAGGAATCGACTATGGTGAAACCTTTGCACCCGTACCACGAATAGAAGCCATCAAGATATTCCTAGCATTCGCCGCTCACAAGAACTTTATTGTATATCAAATTCATGTTAAAAGTGCATTCCTGAATGGAGACCTATCCGAACAAGTCTATATTGAACAACCACCAGGGTTTGTCAACATTGAAGGCGTAGACCGTGTACAGAGGCCAAGGAAAGCGCTGTATGAACTCAAGAAAGCACCTAGACCCTGTTGTGAAACCCCGTCATTGTATCTGATCAATAATGGATTTGAGAAAGGTGCACCAGACAAAACCCTCTTTAAAATAAAGGAAGGTGACGATCTCCTCATGGTTCAAATATATGTAGATGATATCATATTTGGTTCAACTAACCTTGCTTTATGTCAAAGTTCTCTCATCTCATGCAAAATTCGAAATGAGTATGATGGGAGAACTTAGTTATTTCCTAAGATTGCAGGTGAAACAACTCAATACAGGTATATTTATCAACCAGAAGAAGTACAGCAATGAGGTGCTCAACAAATTTGGGATGAACAACTCCAAATCATCATCCACCCCCACGAGCGCTTCCACACAGATAAGTGCTGACGAAGCTGGAAAGCCGGTTGATCAATCACTCTACAGGAATCAAATATGCTCACTCATGTACCTAACAGCCAGCAGGCCCGATATCCAGTTTGCTCTAGGAGTGTGTGCTCGGTACCAGGTAGCACCTAAAGAGTCACACTTCGCCACAACCAAATGAATTCTTAAGTACGTGAAAGGAACGATCGATGTAGAATTGTGGTATCCTAAGGAAGGAGGATTCGATTTGTAGGATACAGCAACTCGGATCTCGAAGGCTATAAGCTGGATAAGTGTACAAGCGGCACTTGTCACTTCCTTGGATCAAGACTCGTGTCATGGATCAGTAAGAAGCAATTAGCCAACTCGCATTCTACAGCTGAGTTGGAATATTATGCTGCTGGAAGTTGCTATTTGTAGATTCTCTAGATGCTACATCAGTTACAAGATTATGGAATCCATTCCAGAGAGACACCAATCATGTGCGATAGCACGAGTGCAATTGCAATCACGTACATTGCACTCTTGAACTAATCATATTGATATGAAGCATCATTTCACATGAATCATGTTGAGAAGAAAGATGTTCGGATCGAGAAGATTCATACAGACATCCAGTTAGCTGACATCTTTACAAAACCTCTCAGCACCACCAGATTCTATATGCTTCGACAAGAATTGGGAATGCTACAACCAGACTCACTATAAGTTTTTACATTTTACTCATCAATTGAGGGGGAATGCTGTAAGACCCATGAATACAGTATCCACTTTAATTCATTGTACACTCAGAACTCCAAGTTGTATCTTTACTGTAGGAAGAAGAAGGCATATAACCTTCCTACAGATGACGTATGCATTAATTAAGGAGGAATATAGTATGACCCAAGAATACAGTATTAATCCAAACTTGCTGTAAGAATTGAGTCCTGGTTGTACCTTTTAAGGGGGAAGGCTTTATTTTTGAAGATATAAACATACACTGTAGGATATCAAATAATAATTTAATCGTATCTAAATTCATACTTTTAAGCACAACAAACTATTTTAAGTCCGCGTGTACTGTATAAATTTAAAATGATTTATCTTTCAATACTAAAGGGACACCTGGACTTCAATGCCTTAAAAACCGCAATTTCAAAATTCAAACCGTTGTTTCGTGTAATAGTGGAAGACGAACTATGTCAGAACTGGGACTGCTCATTAATTTCAAAACTGACGGATTAAACGTACAAGTTACATATGGATCCATCATGTACGTTCATTTAAAAGATGGTTCTCATCCCTAAATCTGACCGTCACTATAACCTAGTTTTCCGTGCACCCTATAAAAGGGCAAGTATATTGATCTGCAGACTCTTTGCGCTTTCTGCATATTATTGAGCCTACAGCATACAGCCTACATACTTTCTAGCTTTATACTTACTTCTTTTTCAATTCATTCCCGCAAAATGTCTTGTCCCCAAACTTCCTCTTTCCTAGTTAGGCAAAATTACCAATTAGGGGTATGAACTTTCTCAAATTTTACACTTATGGTAACAAACTTTTTTTGTATCATTTAGGGGTATGAACTTGTTTCCGTCCAATAAAGTTAGGGTATCCGTGAAAATTCGTCAGTTAGATCTAACGGACTAGCTGACCTGTCCGTTAAGTGACACGTGTCACCTTCTGATTGGTTCACATAATAATAAAAAAATACAAAAGTCTAAAAATATAAAAATAAAAAATAAAAAATTTGGAATTTTTTTAAAAATATCCAAACTTTATTTTAAAAAAAATCTGGAATATTAATATTAAAACTCAGTTGTTTTTATATAAAGTTCACAAATAAAAAATAAAAAATTAAAAAATCTGGATCTGATTTATAAACTATTTTTAAAAAAAACCTGGAATATTATTTTCCATAAATAAATAAAAACTGATTTATTTTTTTTTTGTTTAAAAGAACCTGCTAGTTTTTGTTTTCATATTTTTTTTTTACTTTTCATTAAAAAACTATTTAAAAAATCGAAAAAACAAATTAAAGATTAATAAAAACATTCGATTTCTATTTTTTTATTTCTTATTTTGGAATTTTAAATAAAAATATCTGATTTTTAATATTAATATTCCATATTTTTTTTAAAAATTTTTGAAGTTTTTAAAAATTTCCCGATTTTTATATTTTTTAAACTTTTATATTTTTATTATTTTTATTATTACGTGAAGCAATCAAAAGGTGACACGTGTCACTTAACAGACAGGTCAGCAAGTCCGTTAGATTTAAGTGACGAATTTTCATGGATACCCTAACTTGGTTGGACGGAAACAAGTTCATACCCCTAAATGATACAAAAAAAAGTTTGTTACCATAAGTGCAAAATTTGGGAAAGTTCATACCCCTAATTGGTAATTTTGCCTTCCCAGTTAAGAAGAAGGACTTAATCATTGATGGAAGAATCTTTGCACGCTTAGTTCTTCAGGAGCGTATAAGGTCTGAGGATGACAATATGGCTGGGATGAACCTTGTGGTATCCCGTGTGAGGCAAACCGGCCTCTGCCGTCTGGGTATCCTGCATCCAGAGAGCTATGATGAACATATTTTTGAAGAGATCTTTGTTGATGTTGAGTTTCTGTATACGTCGCATAAGAAGGGTTCTGACGTCACTGCCATCGTCAGCACCGCCCAAGATAAGGAGATAACCATCAACCGGGAACTCCTTGAACATTTGTATAGACTTACCTCTGATGGATTGACCTTGGAGGAATTGGAGTCTTTTGGATCTGGGGAGAATTTGGAGGCATATTGGGATCTGTTCACTGGGAACTCCCAACCTTCTCAAGTTTATTTGACTTGTCACAAAAAGAACTTCACGCTCTCATACCTTTATTTGCATGATTTTTGCTGCATGTTGGTTGAAAACAGAACTGGTGAATTCGAGATGTGCACAAGTCTGCATTTCAGGATGATGGTAGCCATCATGACTGGAGAAAAAGTTAACTGGTGCCAGATCATCTTGAAAAGGCTTCAGGAGGAAGCATCAAAGTCTGACTCTGCAGAAAATATTTTGGCCTCATATAGAACTACATCCTGACTAGATGTGGCATACAACAATCAGCAAATGCCAAGAAGATTCTTGCTGGAAAGTCCCTTGGTGGCTTGAAGCCATCAGTATTCAACAAGGAGTCATTTCTTGCCAATAGGCCCAATACTCTGTCCCTACCAACATCCAAAGATCCCAGGGATGTTACTGACGTTCCCTTCAAATCCATATCCGTTGACAGCAAGAAGAAGGTTGTCAGCAAGAAAAGAAGTGTTCCCGACAGCAGCTCGCCTACAGCTGTCGAGAAGAAGAAGCAGAAAACCAAGAAATCTGTGAAGACGGAAGCTATTCCTATAGCAACCCTAGTAGCTACAAGAGCCACTGAGGCAGTCCTGCATGCTGTATCTGCCGAACCAGAAAACCCACAGGGCACAACCCCTCTGGAAGGAACTCTGGCTGCTCCCACAGCAGCTCCTGAGCCCATTGAGGCTATGACGGATGACTAGACATTCATGAAGATTGAAGAAACTGGTGAATAGGCTGCCCCTTTGGAGCCGACAACTGTAACACCCCCAATCCGCTCAGGGATATTACACGCCGTAGACCCTTTTCTAAAGGATCTACCAGGCTGGTAACAATATAGAGCAACTCAAAAATGCCTTTAAGGCAAAAATGACTCAGTAGACCGATTTGGTCTTTCAATGATTACATACAACTCAAACTCATTACATGCCCACGCAGGGGTCAAATACAACATAATCCCGTACAACGGGAAAGAATACTGCAGCGGAAAATAACTATAACTAGACCAATGACCTCATACGGATCCTCGTGTGATTAGTATCGTTCATCTTTCATCATCCTTCGTGCCGACCCTGTGTTATGCTCCCAAACCTGAATGCAAAAACAGACATCCACCCCCCGAATACTCGGGGGTTAGCAAAACTCCACTGTTTTGCTAGTGCAAGAACAAAGTGCAAATACGAGCCATACCATTCACATTTCACGAATAACAATAACCAGGAATCCTTAAAAACCCAATGTAACGAATAATACTTCCCGAGGCATGAGTTTGGTAAACATTTCTCAAAACCCAAAAGATCACAATTAAAAGGGAAACCATTTATAAAATAGTTTTAAAGATGCCATTGAGAGTTTTAATAGAAAACAATTTGCAAGAAAGCCACTCAATCAACACAAACGAGTCTTCACAAATATTTCCACAGGATTCTCGATCCAAAACCAAATAATATCGACACGAGATCAAACATCTCAACATCACATGGGGTTCTCGACCCCAAACCCAAATAATATCAACACGAGATCAATCATCTCAACATTCCACAGGGTCCTCGACCCAAAACACAGAAAAGCACCACAATACAATCAAAGGTACAATCTCTAATTCGACATATCCCGCTCAAGACCCCGACATTAACCCTGAGATTTCACAAACCTCCTTGGTTAATTAACCCTGATACCAACGCTTTAAAAACAAGTTGAAACAAGCTTTCAAAAACACGAATCGCGGTCTATATCAAGACAAACATTTAAAAGTGAGTTGAAAGAATTTGAGATACGAACATCGTTCGGTAACGGGGTCTTAGCTATCACTCAAATACCCGAAACCAATAAGCCTGCCAGGCGCCTCCCTTGCGCACCTGTGTACCGGCGTTCACTCCACTATGTTGGCCGCTCCTTGAACATGTCACTGCGCCGGCAATCACTCCCGCAAGAGCCGCCCCTTGACACACGCATTATGTAACACCGGCGTTCACCACCCATATGGAGCCGCACATTGCAGCGTACACCAGGCCGGAGTGCACGCCCGCCTCGAGGTTCCCGGATATGACGTTTCTCACAACAAGTATCCACATTGTTTCAAACATCAAGCACACAGACAAACGTCACCACAATTATCAACTCGATACATCAAGTTACACAATTTTCTCCTTTAGTCCATAACCACACAAATAAACAACACACACGTCAACCATAACGCGGCGGAAATAAGCAATACATGTCCACACGCATTATCAAGCGCAACATCAACACCAATTATATCCAAAGGATTCATGTAGTCACTTACAACCCACACAATTTACAAAACACACGCGTTTTGAAAGTGAGCCTTTAACGAGGCTAGCCGAATCCTTTGAAAACTCATTTCAAACAAATAAACAAACACACCAAGATGATCACTAATTATCATATCCACAAAACAAGAATGGTATGGACAAGGTACTTGCCTCCATAATCGATGTCGGACACTCCCACAATCACGGATCAGTCGGGACACCTCGAACACCTACGATTCTCCGGCGAAGACGGCGAATACAACCACGATCGAAAAGCTTGAAGAAAACGACGAACGGAAGGGTTCCGACTCGAATTCTTTGCGAGAAATCTGACCCTAACATCATACCATCAATAAATTAACGAACGAACGAGAAAGAATAATCGTAGAACGCTCGAATCCTCTTTGTGACATTTTATCGAACACCTTCAAGGCGTCGATATGATACAAAAAAAACGACGAATCCTCGAAGATTCAACCGAGGAACAGCAAGGAATTCGACATAATATTGTTTAATAATCATAAATACATCACTATTCTGAGTTAAAACGAATTAAACGGACAAATCGAACAAAAACCCCAAAACTAGATTTTAAGAAAACTTGCCTTGATTCATTGGATCAAGGATGTTACGTGATGATCAATTGATGTTATGAACCTCAAAACTTCATGGATTCATTGTATAACAACATGCCTCCATGATTGAGCAAGTTTCACCGCGGAAGGGAAGAAAACGAGTGATAAAATGGGTGAAAAACCGTCTGTTCGCCATATTTATAGTTCACGGACACGGCGCAAAGAACGGCCCAGAGAAGCGCCGTGTCTCGGCCGTGTCTCGCAGCTGCCGCCCCTGGCCGACCGGCGCAGACACGGCGCACAGCAGGCTGCTGTGGCCGTGTTGCACAGTGTCCGGGCAGCCCTCCGCATGCACCAAAATTACGTCCGAACGACCCCAAAACCCGAACCTGAATACGAATCGAAGTTACGGTTACGAAGTACTCGCAAAGACGAATCTAAGAGCTAATAGAACACACGATTCCGACCACCCGAATGCTAGGAATTCGACAACGGAAGTAATTACCCAAAACTTTGGGAAATTACGAAAATGGCCCAAAACGTCCGAAAATCACGATACGCAATCGAAACACCAAACCAAAGCTCGCAACATGAATAATAACATTAAATGAACTTACGAGAAACTCGAAACAACAGTTTCGGACGAGATTCGCAAGAATCGAACTCAAGTGCGGAAAAGTCGCTAAAAAGATCGGAACTCAACAAAACGATACCGAAACGAACTCGGATGACAAAAAGTGCAGAATTAATCATTTTCGAAATGACGAAACAGTCGTGAGAGAGACGTCAAAACGGACTCCGGCCGAAAATGAAATTTACCAAAAATCGAAAATTGCGGATATTACATTCTACCATCCTTAAAAGAAGTTTCGTCCCGAAACTTAAATCAAGTAGGGAGAAGCAATATCCCGCCAGGAAAACTCAATAAGATACGCAAGGAAGCGCGTAACTTATGCCCATCGGCGAAACGTTACAAGCAACGCAAAGGAATATACGGCGTGAAAACACGCTCCACGACGACCAACACAACGTCGCCAGTAGAGACATAATAAAATCCACAAGTGACAAGCGTCATCAAACAGATAGTACAATCAAGCCGATCATCCGAACAGTCATAAAACACAACGAACTAAAATCAATACGATTGACCAACCCAACGGTTCATCAATCAAAACGCGAGCCAAACGCTGAACAAATACGGAATTCCACCGCCTAAGGGTTGGAAGATCGAAACGAGACTAATTTCCCGAACTTAAGGGAATTATGAAGGAGTCTGAACGTTCAACAATAACGAAATGAGATCAACAAAAACCGAACAATCAATGATCAACCACAACGATCGAGTCAACAAAAATCGAATAATCATGTTCGGATCACGAAGAACAATAAGGTTCAACCGATAAACTCCGAAGTTCACATCTCGACTTAAGACAAAACATGATCCGGTAAAAACAACAAGATGCGCACTCACATAAGATTCATAGGAAAGGGAATAGCAATTGAAAAGTCATAACGACAAACGAGTTATTCCGAAACAATACCACCCTCGTTCGATCAACAAAGGCAAGGGATAGGGAAAGTTCAGAAAATGTTAACGAGCATAAACGAGTCGACAGAGTCGAAAACACAGGAGTTCCAAATCCGATCCACTTCGAATAAAAGAATTAGTAGAACCAAAAGATGTTACTTCCGAACAAGGTTCACAAAAATCGAACCAAATTCGGAAAAGTCACAGCGATAAACAGATCGACCCACAACAAGATCACAGTTCGTTCGGACGATGAAACCGAAATACAGAACACGTTCAGAAAGTATTAACGAATACGAGCGAGTCGATAGACATGAGAAAGGGGAAATGCGGAAGTCAGAAATGATACGGCATTACAGTCGACCTCTTCTAAAAGAAGTGTCGTTCCCGAATCTCACAACACGAAATTAAGGCGACAACACAACAAGCAACCGACAGAAACATCCTTCAAAGGCCTCTCAAAGCCGATTCTGATAACTGCGCTGAAGCGCGAACTCCGAAAGTCTCGGTAGCCAATTCGCAAAACTGAATTTGGTGTCCCTCGAGTCCACACTTGAAATGTGTTACCGACGAGAAGGACAATTTACACGTGCATGCCCCGGCACATCACGGTTGAAACGCCTCGGCTCGGCATACCGAAAATACAAATGCTAGATATAATGGGGCATAACGTCGCAAAACAACATAGCGGAGATGCCAACTCAGCATAACATATCAATGCATACAAAAATCACAACAACAACGGCATCGATCGACGATTACAACATCCCGAACGATAGCCAGCACACAATCACAAACATCATGAGACAATCACCCATGTGTATAACGCACAAAAGTCCAAGCTTTAACAACTCACATAGGTGCGATAACACGCAAGCCACCACGAAATGACAACATTAATGATCATCATCACACCTCCCACAACGGGCTAATAAAATATATGCGTGGCGAACGACTCAACGTTCACACCACTAATTCAATCATACTCGGGAGCAAACATCAAAATGACAACGCGAACATCACACATACATACCCAAATTCTAAACGGGAATGGATAGGTTTTAAAAACGAAAACCTCATTTTGAAAATAATTTAGAAGAACACCGGTTGATCTTGAGTATCACCTTCCAAAAAGTACAAACGTGAAACATCGTTATCGAGACTTTGGAGAACCATTTCGCATTTGATAAAAATGAGGACACTTCCTCTTAGTGAAAACTTTCAGAATACTCGACCCTCGGGTCTAAATAAAAGTGTTTCTAAAACATTGAAAATATCTCAAAGCATTTTGGTCCTCGAAGTAGAAATTTTTTTGAAATATATTGTGGCACCTAGGAGGTGCACAAGAAAATAACTCATTTGAAAAGTATGTCTCGAAATTTATTTTTCCAAGATACTCAAGGTTTTCAAAAATCCAATAGGCCAGAACGCCCAAAACTCACACGTATCGACATTCACTAAAACAACTCCTAGTACACGCATCAAAATATTTAAAATAAAGACAATACATGTCTTTAAACGGAAATAAACGATATAATACCGGAGTCGAAGACCGCCTAGGATTCAAAACAAAACCACTGACCCCATTCGAAGTCTCTAAGGACCCTCCCGCACCGACTAGTGAACAAGTCGTACGTGTATAAGCACAAAGCTTCCACAAGAGAACTTGTAAAACGTGCAAATCGATTCGAAAATCATCAACAACGGACAAAACAACAATAAAAAGACATCACAAGCGATGACACTCCTCGTATAAATCAAATACGAGAGTCGACTAAATACATATCGTGAAATCAAAATCCACATAAGGGTTCAACCACTTAACAAATAATCATAAAAATAGCCCGTGTCACACGAGGCACAACACAAACAAGGGAGACTTACTTCCACAGGTCGCACGAAGATGATGATCGCCCCACGATACTAATCACGACCAACAAACTCAGACGACGCGTCGCGACACGACTCCGTCAGACAAAATCCGACGAAACCAGACTCAAATAACACGAATTGACCCGACAGCCTAGGTTTCCTCAACCTAATCTCCGATACCATAAATGTAACACCCCCAATCCGCTCAGGGATATTACACGCCGTAGACCCTTTTCTAAAGGATCTACCAGGCTGGTAACAATATAGAGCAACTCAAAAATGCCTTTAAGGCAAAAATGACTCAGTAGACCGATTTGGTCTTTCAATGATTACATACAACTCAAACTCATTACATGCCCACGCAGGGGTCAAATACAACATAATCCCGTACAACGGAAAGAATACTGCAAATGAAAATAACTATAACTAGACCAATGACCTCATACGGATCCTCGTGTGATTAGTATCGTTCATCTTTCATCATCCTTCGTGCCGACCCCGTGTTATGCTCCCAAACCCGAATGCAAAAACAGACATCCACCCCCGAATACTCGGGGTTAGCAAAACTCCACTGTTTTGCTAGTGCAAGAACAAAGTGCAAATACGAGCCATACCATTCACATTTCACGAATAACAATAACCAGGAATCCTTAAAAACCCAATGTAACGAATAATACTTCCCGAGGCATGAGTTTGGTAAACATTTCTCAAAACCCAAAAGATCACAATTAAAAGGGAAACCATTTATAAAATAGTTTTAAAGATGCCATCGAGAGTTTTAATAGAAAACAATTTGCAAGAAAGCCACTCAATCAACACAAACGAGTCTTCACAAATATTTCCACGGGATTCTCGATCCAAAACCAAATAATATCGACACGAGATCAAACATCTCAACATCACATGGGGTTCTCGACCCCAAACCCAAATAATATCAACACGAGATCAATCATCTCAACATTCCACAGGGTCCTCGACCCAAAACACAGAATAGCACCACAATACAATCAAAGGTACAATCTCTAATTCGACATATCCTGCTCAAGACCCCGACACTAACCCTGAGATTTCACAAACCTCCTTGGTTAATTAACCCTGATACCAACGCTTTAAAAACAAGTTGAAACAAGCTTTCAAAAACACGAATCGCGGTCTATATCAAGACAAACATTTAAAAGTGAGTTGAAAGAATTTGAGATACGAACATCGTTCGGTAACGAGGTCTTAGCTATCACTCAAATACCCGAAACCAATAAGCCTGCCAGGCGCCTCCCTTGCGCACCTGTGTACCGGCGTTCACTCCACTATGTTGGCCACTCCTTGAACATGTCACTGCGCCGGCAATCACTCCCGCAAGAGCCGCCCCTTGACACACGCATTATGTAACACCGGCGTTCACCACCCATATGGAGCCGCACATTGCAGCGTACACCAGGCCGGAGTGCACGCCCCGCCCTCAGAGGTTCCCGGATATGACGTTTCTCACAACAAGTATCCACATTGTTTCAAACATCAAGCACACAGACAAACGTCACCACAATTATCAACTCGATACATCAAGTTACACAATTTTCTCCGTTAGTCCATAACCACACAAATAAACAACACACACGTCAACCATAACGCGGCGGAAATAAGCAATACATGTCCACACGCATTATCAAGCGCAACATCAACACCAATTATATCCAAAGGATTCATGTAGTCACTTACAACCCACACAATTTACAAAACACACGCGTTTTGAAAGTGAGCCTTTAACGAGGCTAGCCGAATCCTTTGAAAACTCATTTCAAACAAATAAACAAACACACCAAGATGATCACTAATTATCATATCCACAAAACAAGAATGGTATGGACAAGGTACTTGCCTCCATAATCGATGTCGGACACTCCCACAATCACGGATCAGTCGGGACACCTCGAACACCTACGATTCTCCGGCGAAGACGGCGAATACAACCACGATCGAAAAGCTTGAAGAAAACGACGAACGGAAGGGTTCCGACTCGAATTCTTTGCGAGAAATCTGACCCTAACATCATACCATCAATAAATTAACGAACGAACGAGAAAGAATAATCGTAGAACGCTCGAATCCTCTTTGTGACATTTTATCGAACACCTTCAAGGCGTCGATATGATACTCAAAAAAACGACGAATCCTCGAAGATTCAACCGAGGAACAGCAAGGAATTCGACATAATATTGTTTAATAATCATAAATACATCACTATTCTGAGTTAAAACGAATTAAACGGACAAATCGAACAAAAACCCCAAAACTAGATTTTAAGAAAACTTGCCTTGATTCATTGGATCAAGGATGTTACGTGATGATCAATTGATGTTATGAACTCAAAACTTCATGGATTCATTGTATAACAACATGCCTCCATGATTGAGCAAGTTCCAGCGGAAGGGAAGAAAACGAGTGATAAAATGGGTGAAAAACCCGTCTGTTTCGCCATATTTATAGCTTCACGGACACGGCGCAAGAAGAACGCCTGCATGCCGTGTGTCTCGGCCGTGTCTCGGCAGCTGCCGCCCCTGGCCGACCCGGCGCAGACACGGCGCATGCAGGCTGCCAGTGGCCGTGTTGCATGTGTCCGGGCAGCCCTCCGCATGCACCAAAATTACGTCCGAACGACCCCGAAACCCGAACCTGAATACGAATCGAAGTTACGGTTACGAAGTACTCGCAAAGACGAATCTAAGAGCTAATAGAACACACGATTCCGACCACCCGAATGCTAGGAATTCGACAACGGAAGTAATTACCCAAAACTTTGGGAAATTACGAAAATGGCCCAAAACGTCCGAAAATCACGATACGCAATCGAAACACCAAACCAAAGCTCGCAACATGAATAATAACATTAAATGAACTTACGAGAAACTCGAAACAACAGTTTCGGACGAGATTCGCAAGAATCGAACTCAAGTGCGGAAAAGTCGCTAAAAAGATCGGAACTCAACAAAACGATACCGAAACGAACTCGGATGACAAAAAGTGCAGAATTAATCATTTTCGAAATGACGAAACGGTCATGAGAGAGTCGTTAAAACGGACTCCGGCCGAAAATGAAATTTACCAAAAATCGAAAATTGCGGATATTACAACAACCACCACTCCAAACAGGGCACCCACCCCTGTACGGAGTCCCTCCCCAACAAGGCATCCCACCCTCTAAGGGATCCCGCTTCTCCACAGGTTCCCTTACCTGTCGAGAATCCCAACCGGATAGCAGAACCCACTATTATTGGAGTCCCTCCCCCACTGATATCATTAATAACACTCTCCTTCAGGTCCAGATAGAGGAAGCCTTCGAGCGCTTCAAAGTATGGAAATCATACCAAGTCGTCCCCTACGACACCTTGTACCACTGGAAGGACTGGAAGGAAGAAGAGTTGTTCGCTTTAAAAGTAACGAACTCCCAAAATGTCGAATTCCTGATCAAGTGGGATGATCACCTTTGCCAAGAACTCATCTCTTACACTTTGTGGCAAAGGAGAAGACAAGATTGAAAGGGAATTCTCCATCCACTGACAAGCCCAAGAGCCCGAGTCACCACTCCAACTCCAACAAAGACGATGCTGACCTTCAGATAGGTCTGAGGCTGAGCCATGAAGAGGCTCGTGAGAATGAAATTGCTCAGTCCAAGGCTACAAATGTCCAAGGAACGTCTGTCGAGCAACCCCCATCAGCACCCATCCAGGAGGATTAAGTAGTTCCGCTATAAGCTAATATGACCTGCACCGTCCGACAAGAGGAATCAGTCCCTCTTAAGGAACATGTGGCTGTTGAGAGCCAACAAGAGGACCCAATCCTTCCTATACCACGGGATACCAAATCCAACTTCAGAAATGAAACTCCCAACAGATAGTAGCCTGCAACCGATGAGTTAAAGGCATGGAAAAATAGTGAATTGATGAAATACTTCTGTGTTCTCACCAGGGAATCTCTCATGTTTAACAAATTTAAGACGCTGTAGGATGTAGCTAAAGAATTTTCGCGGCTTCTTGCAGAAGGAAATCTCCCACTACAGATAAAATTGCAATACCAAGTCATGAAGGGCGAACGGCTAACCCATCCAGAAGACTGGATTTATCCTTTGGTGCGACCAAATAAGGTAGAAATCTCTACAGGGATCGAGGAAGAGATGATCTTGTCAACTAGTGGAGGGGAACTGATAATGACCCCTCCTGAAGAACTTGGAGACATCAGTCATACAAGGGATAATACTTCTGTGTTTATGAACATTTATGTTTCCTGTCTGCTTCCAATGTAATTTCAATTCTATCAGCACTTTAATCGATCATCAATAAAATATCATCTTCTATCGCAACGATTACAGCTCGTGATCTAATGTTTTTACTTTAAGTCTGTTTTATGTTTACCAAGTACAAGACATCAGTAAAATCTCAAAGCTGTAAGAAAATATCTGTGAATAGTTCATATATTAAGTTGTATTCAATTATGATTACTTCGTGTAAGATTGTGCCTGCGCGCCAATCATAAGTTAAGTTATAATACACTTAGTCCTGTAGGGTTTATCCTTTTAGAACTTTCCTACGAGCAGTTCAAATTTTAGACTAAGTCTTGAAGATCTGAACTTTCGACAGAAGACTTGATGACAGCCTCTTCGTATCAAGGAAGTTTTATAATTATCAAAAAGGGGGAAATTCTTGGGAAAAATATGCCCTGTATTTTGATAATTTCCCCATACAACAAGTTCTTTAGAGTCAGCATTTCGATCCAAGTATGGAAGCTGTTAGGAAACTTCATATAGCTTGTCCATACAGTGAAAAATCTTCCAGCATAGTCAGGAGTCCTTTCCTACAGTACATTCATCAATATACAACAAGAGATGAAAAAAGTTGGATATAGCAAACATGTTGTAGGTGTTTTACTTAGAAAAAGTAGAACACATATCCAACAGGACTGTAGAAAACTTTAAACCATTGTGAAAGTAAACATTGTTTATTCACAAAGTATTCACGATTAAAGTAGTATTTAATGCTGATAGGACAACATTTAATGCGTCCGAAGAGACTACAGTCTGAACAGTCTGAAGAGCATTTAATGCTAGTCAAAAAGAATGTCTGAAGCATTAAATGCGAATCGCATTTAATTCAAACATTCTGAAGCCGCCAATCAGAGCAGTCTCAATATCACCAATCGGACTATGGCTATATTTATACCAGATCTATTTCTAAGGTTATAAATAGCCCCAAGCCAGAGGACATCAGATACACTCAGGACTTTACTTCGCGAAATACATCTGATGCATTAGCTCTGACAATCCGAACATCAGATTACAAAGAGCGGTATATTTTCTTGAGCATATATCTTCATTAAGAGAAGAAATATATAGAGTCCTCAATGCAAACAACACACTTACAGCGAACTCTCATAAAGCATACAACTGTTGTTGGATCTTGTTCTACCAAACCTTACGTTGAGTTTAACTTAGCGCTGTGTGGACTAAGCCTTGCTAATTCTGACCTATGTGCGACGAATAGCATTGAAGATGAAGCTTTGATATGTGTGATAAGAAGCAACTCGAAGAAGCCAAGCCAATATGTGGAACGGCCCAATCTATTACCGACTGTATCAATATGTGTGAACAATACAGAGACGCATTTAGTTAAAGTCACATAGTTGTGTACGCCGTGATTTTAATAAATATTTTACTCCTGTGTGGAGGACGAGTGTATGTAGATGGGTTTACCTTGAACTACTTAAATTTGTGTGTATTTACATTCTGTCATTTACTATTTTCATATCTGCCTGTGTGATTTAAGTATACATATTGTAAAAACCCTGTACGCACCAAGCAAATAGGAGATTACTTAATTGATGTTAATATGAGACTTCTGCTACGCAAATAACTTCGAAAAAGGTACAACTTATTCACCCCCCTTTTAAGCTATTTATTGAATACTGTGTGGCCAACATATCACATAATATTGTAACTGTTGTTGCATCCAGATAATCTGCATACAACAACTTCCAGCAGCATAGTATTCCGACTCAGCTGTAGAAAGCGAGTTGGTCAATTGCTTCTTACTGAACCATGACACAAGTCTTGGTCCAAGGAAGTGACAAGTGCCGTTTGTACTCGTCTTATCCAACTTAAGCCTCCAAGATCCAAGTCGTTGTAGCCTACCAAATTGAATCCTCCTTCTTTAGGATACAGGATTCGTTTGACTGTGGTGAAGTGTGACTCCTTAGGTGCTTCCTGATACCGAACACACACTCCAACAGCAAACTGAATATTGGGCCTACTGGATGTTACGTACAGGACTGAGCCTATAAGCTTCCTATAGAGTGATTGATCAATCGGTTTTCAAGTTTCGTCAGCACTTATCCGTGTGGAAGTGCTCATAGGGGTGGATGATGATTTGGAGGTGTTCATCCCAAATTTATTGAGCAACTCCTTGCTATACTTTTCTTGGTTGATAAATATACCTGTAGGAAGTTGTTTCACTGGCAATCCTAGAAAATTAACTATGTTCTCCCATCATACTCATTTCAAATTTACTTTGCATGAGATGAGAGAACCTTTAACATAAAGCAAGGTTAGTTGAACCAAATATGATATCATATGCATATATTTGAACCATAAGGAGATCGTTACCTTCCTGTATTTTAAAGAGGGTTTTGTATGCTGCACCTTTCTCAAATCCATTATTGATCAGATACAGTGACAGGGTTTCATATGAGGCTCTAGGTGCTTTCTTGAGTTCATACAACACTTTCCTTTGCCTCTGTACACGGTCTCCGCCTTCAGTGTTGACAAAACCTGGTGGTTGTTCAACATAGACTTCTTCAGCGAGGTCTCCATTCAGGAATGCACTCTTAATATCCATTTGATATACAATAAAGTTCTTGTGAGTGGTGAATGCAAAGGAATATCCTGATGGGTTCTAGTCGGGCTACGGGTGCCAAGGTTTCATCATTGTCGAATCCTTCTTCCTTCTTGTATTCTTGGGCAACTAATCTAGATTTGTTCCTGATTACATGTCCATTTTCATCCTTTTTATTTCTGAATACCCATTTGGTTCCTATGATAGACTGATGTGTTGGTCTGGGAACTAAGTACCAAACGTTATTCCGTTCGAAACCATTGAGCTCTTCTTTCATCAAAGTGATCCATGAGAATTATTCAGAGCTTCATTGGTCGAAACAGGGTTGGACTAGACTAAGAATACAACTTGGGTGCACATAGAGAGTCTCTTAAGTTCGGTTTGAGATTTCCATACAAGTAATTGAGACTTCTTAGAATATGTCTCTTCTTGTGCATAAAGTACAGTGCCTTTCATACTCTGTATTTTCCGACGTATGGTTACACCAACATCGATATATACAATTTATTAACTTATGGGGTGATCTCTTAGCCACCTCCTGTCAGGTTCTAGCTCGGCATCCCGTGCTATAACCTGTTGAACTGTAGCCTCAACTTCAGCTTGTACAACATCAGCTTCGATTGCTTCTGTTCTTATAGTGGCGGGATTGATTTCTAGGTCCACGATCGGTTCTATTAGAGTTTGGGGGTCATTAATAGAGAGTCTCTGGATGCTTTGGGTTAAGTCTTCTAATCTTATAGGGTCCCAATGAGGTTCATAAAATACTACGTGGACGAGTTCCTCTATTGTTAGCTTCATTATGTTAAACATCCTGAAAGCTTTGCTAACAGAGGAGTATCTAACGAAAATACCCTCATCCGACTTTTCATTGAAGGTTCAGTTGATCCTTCCTATTGTTGAGCACATAACACTTGCATCCAGATAGTATGCAACCATTGGAGTTTTGTTATTCCATAACTCATATGTTATTTTTTTGTGATCTTTGTTGATATACAGCGGTTTTGTGTATAACATGCTGTATTTGTTGCTTCTCCTCAAAAACACTGGGGCAATTCACTTGCGGCTAACACGGTCCTTGTTGGTTCTTTCAGTGTCCTATTCTTACGCTCAACAACAACATTTTGTTGAGGAGTCCGGGCTACTGAGTATTCATGCTGTATGCCATTGTCCGCACAGTATTACTCTATAAAGCGATTTGTGAATTTTTTGCCTCTGTCGGAACAAATGGATACAATACTCAACCCTTTCCCATTTTGCAACTTTTTCAGGTGCTCTGGCAACTTTGTGATAGTATCTTTCTTCTTGTTCAGGAAGATGGTCCAAGTATACCTGGAGAAATTGTCACTAATAACGACACAGTACTTCTTACCTCCAAAACTTACATGGTCTATAGGACCGTAGAGGTCCATGTGTAGATGATCCAGTACCCTGTAGGTGGAAATATATGGCATGCTCGTCAGGGTGGTCTTAACTTGCTTGCCTTTTTGACAGGGTCTATAGATGCTTTTCTTATGAAATGACACATCGGGAAAGCCTCTGACCATTCCCTGTCGAACGAGCTTCTTGATGGTCTTGAAGTTGATGTGCGAAATCTTTTTGTACCATAGCCAGCTTTGATTTGCAGTGCCTTTGGCAACAAAACATGGAATAATAGAGCTTGTGGGCTTCCAGTCAGCAATATACATGTTACCTGACAGACTTTTTGTAAGGACGACTTGCTTGTTCTTGATGTCCTTTACCCTGTAGTGATCTACATATAATTTGACCGAGAACAGTTTGTCACATAACTGGCTAATACTAAGTAAATTATAATGTAGACCTTAAACATAGTCTATGTCGGTGACTTAAACTTTCCTACAAAAATGGCTCCTTTCCCTCTTGATTTGTCACCGAATCGCACTTTTGGACCGCGACCTTCTACATATAAGTGAAGTGGAAGGACCTTTTTTACTTCGCAAACCCCCATATTCGGGTTCTAAAAACCGAGATAGACTTCGGTTATTACGATATTAGACTTCGTCTAATAAGCGAAGTCTAAAGTATACCTTTAACTACACGAACATAGACTTCGGTAATTATAACATTTTTACTTCGGATATTATCCGAAGTCTTTGACGTTTATTCTTATAGTGATAACCTGACAGCTTGCTGATATCTCCTGTCATGTGCCGAGAACGTCCGCTATCCAGGTACCAGATGTTCTTCTCCTTGATGTCCTGTAATCAAAGAAATTAGTTAGATTTAGGTCCCCTTTGATTTTTGGATCCATAGTTGTTAGTGCCTTCTGGTACCCAAATTTTCCTGACAACAATTAGTTTGTCGTAGGTTACTTTTGGTCCTGTTTTGGGATATTTATGTGGGGTAGGCACGTAGTCGCGGTAATCCTGATTAGTATGCATGTAAAATCTAGGGTTTTAGTTCCAGTACGGTTGCCGTCTCGGAGGGGGAAACATTTTCTTCGGCCTCAATGCTTGTCGTCTAGGTTTCTAGTTGGATTCCCAGATCTGTTGATGGTAGATATTATTAGGAATATGCCCTCGAATGCCACTCAGAGGATGAGAGAGTGAGAGGGCATTTATTTTTACTATATTATTGTATATCACTCGCATCATTATTTGGTATATAGAATAATAGTCCTTGCATTCGAGAGCAAACATTCAACTCCTTATGGAGATAAGGATATAGGCACTAGAACTGTTTAAGGCTCGAATGCTTAATTGATTCGTAAGTCGATAAAAACTTAACTGGGTAGTAACTTTAGACAAGGCTTGTATAACGTGTATTTTGACATGTAGAGTGTCTGTCTTCACTAAGGTTAGTGGGAGCACATGTTATAGGTCTGCTAATGGGATTAGTATACTCAAACACAACTCACCTCGATTCGGTCATATGGAATCACTCAGGGATTGTCAATGACTGAATCTAAAGGTTGTGATAGGTATACGTGGATGTTTGACTTGAGGTTTCAGTAGGAGATGTGCTTGTGACATTAAGATAATCATTAGAGTAGTTCGATCCAATCACCAGTTGGTATGGTCAACCTCGAAGTGAAACATAGTGGGCAAATAGCAGTCGCTATTAAATACCAAGATAGGATTCTTTCTCCTATTAGTACAGGTAAATGTCCTATGTGGTTAATGGCAAATGAGATCATAAGTCTTTGGCCAGAGCAGTTAGAGCTAGTTGTATTTGATACACGAGAGCTCGGTGATCTTGGTTTGTATTAACAGATGCATCTTGGTCCATGGATGTTTGTATTTGACTTTACCGTGACCCTAATACTTGACCGAGACATATAATTTAAGGGTTTATACATATACGGTATTCATAACTATTGGTTTTGGAACATTCCTAATTATTCATTGTAAGTTGGGTTATAGTATTAGCCACGGGACTGGCTAGGTGTTACTCACACTCTGTGGATCCTCCCATTGCTAACTGAGATGAATCTACAGAGTCGCACAGACATGATAGACGATGGAATATTTTGAGCTTATTCTCTCTCGGTTAATATTGGACATTGGATGTCAAAATTAGTTTATTGGATAAATTAATTCGGTCTCGTGAATTATAATAAATTACTTGGCAATTAAATTTAATTCATATTAATCCTTAGATAATTTATATTCAATATAATTAATTGGATTAATTAATTTTATTATTTTTTTAAATGAATCAAGGTTTATCTATCGAACTAGATACACGAGGGTCCTGTTTCACGCACCGAAATGAACCAATACCAAAATATCTCATCATGGCAGCCCCACTCTCACTTCACGATGATGATGAGTTATCTTAATGTCATTTTGATATTAGGTGTGGGGTTTTAATTTATTTCTTTAATGAATTAATTATAGCATAATCATGTGATGATGAGTGAGAAGTGTATAATATATTAACCTTCATTATTTATCTTATATAGTGATGGCATGGCTCATTTGAGGAGGCCATTCACGTAGCAAGAAGAGAGAGCAAGAGAAGAACATTATTTTTCTTCATTTTTGATACTTAGAATACAAAGTGTATTCTTGAATAAAAAATTATTTTCAAACACTTTGAGTGTTAATAAATATAGTGAGCTTCTCCTTTCAATTTCTAGCCGTGTTCTTGGAGAACAAGACGATAGGAGTATTTTTCGATCATTTCGGTGCTCGGGAATTCCCAAAAGCTAGTTCGATTGGATTTGTGTTCGTGCTCGTAATCAAGAATATATTATCAAAGGTCTACGATCGTATGACTTCATAATTTTATCTTCGTCAATTTATATTTGTTTATACGATGCTTGATCGATCTGTTTTAGGGGTTTGGTTTTTATCCAGTTAGAGCAGTTTATTTTCCACTGTGTAACTCGATTTTAATCATGGAATCCCAATAGTGGTATCAAAGTGAGGTCTATGCGATCGTATATTCGATATTTGCATTTAGAATAGTTGGTTTTATTTTTATGTTTTAGAATCATAATTGTTTTAATTGTTAATGTTTAATTGTTCATCTAAAAATTTATTTTGCTTGATTTTATGTTATAATATAAATCTATTTTTCTTTTAAAAAACTGATTTATATGTGTAATATAAAAATTAGAAAAATATTTTTTTGGATTCAGGACGAAAAAACAAGCTGGAAAAGTGGCGGACTGGCAGCCTGGTCACGGGAGGTCACTGGTTGCTGACAAAGAAGCCGCCGCCAAGAGCAAGCAGGGCTGTCCAAGAAGATGTCGGGCCGCTTTGTGGTGGGCATCTCACGGCCGCGGACTTGGCCCGGGCCTTGTGTTTTCCGACTCTATTTTCATATTTCGTTCGGTAAATTAATATCCCTCAAATTAAATTGGATTTAATTTGACTAAAATAATGGTAATTTTATTTTTAAGGGAATTAATTTGATAAAATAATAATTTTAGATCGGCACAAATTAATATTAAGTGTTTCATGAATTAATTAGATTAATTCTGATAGATGTATTAATTTTATATTGATTAGATCAATATTTAGATTTTTTGCCATTAATTTTAATGTAATGGTTGCATTATTATTTAAATGGTGATGTAGTTCATAGACTTAGTTTATTGAATCTTTATTCGATGGGGTTGTAATTGCCGTTTTGAGCCAATTTTTTTTAGTAAATTTGTATAGGATGCAAATTTTATTAATGGAATAAATTAGCTATGACGAAGAGCGAGGATGAACCACCATGAAAATGAAGATTCAAGACTTGTAATTAGATTACTTGTATTTTTATCGAGTCGATGATTATTCGGTACTTAGGAACGGTCCATGAACTGCATGTTGTTAGATTTAGGTAGTGTATGTTTTCATATTGTATGACAAACAAACAAACCATCAAACCGCACTTATAAACGGATTAATGTGCAAAGTGTAACATATAATCGCGTTACTCACACTTACACACACTAAGTTATAAAGGTTACGAGGTTTCCTACCCTCCGTCAAACTCATGGAAAATTGAAATGTAAATCGAAATATTAATCTTCCGAGTATGCCGGGGTAATATTTTTGGGGAAGGTTGATAAGTTCCTAGAGTGCATTAGATGCCTTCGGTTGTAACAAATCAAACTACCTAGAAGTCATATGGGTTGTTGGGTGAGATTCAATTGTCAGACTAATAGGAGTTGACAGTTTAAACTTAGATAGTTCAGCGAGCCATAGAAACCGTATCGGTTGAGGGCAAGTGAACTAGGGGTAAAAGAAGATCGAATCATCCATTAGATGGGTTGGTGTTAGAAATCAATTTATAAAGAATGATAGAATAGAAAGCGAATATCCTCTATTAAACTTTGTAAAGAACTCGATCACCACTATGAAGTCAACTGTGACTTTCATATTTCACATGGGAGTATGTAAATTCCGACAAAATAATGGGAGCCGAGTTATGAATAAGGAAAATCTTTAAATTCTTTACTCGGATCATAATTAAAGAATCACTAATGAATCTTAAATTATTCTCTGCAGTTAACAAACATCTCTAAAAAATGACAATGAACCCACTCGCAATATTACTCAAAAAGAACACCCTGACTGGTCCGAACTATGTGGACTAGGTTCGGAACTTGAGGATTGTCCTCGTGATGGAAATGCGAGGATACGTCTTGGAGGCGGACATCCCAACGCCTCCTGCAAGAACCCGAGCCAATCAATAAGAACTCGATGCCCATGAGAAATGGGTAACAAATGACATAAGAGTGTGCGGGTACATGTTAGGATCAATGACTAATGAGCTTCAATGTGCCCATGAAAAGATGACGTCTTCGAGAGACATCTTAGTGCACCTGGTTGAGCTCTATGGAGAGCATAGACTAACTGCTAGATATGTGATATAAAAGTAATTATTCAGCGCCAGGATGAAGGAAGGAGAGAGAGTTGGGGACCATGCCCTCAAGATGATCTCGATGATTGAGAGATTAGAAGCTCTTGATTTTCAGATGCATGCATCTTTTCAAACTAACCACATCCTGCAGTAACTTCCTGACTCTTTTTCCCAATTTTTCATGAACTTAAACTATAATGAGATCACGTGTAACTTAGCTAGGCTAATGAACAAACTGATGACTGTCTAGACTCAGATGAAGACAAAGGAAAAAAAAGTTGCACTTGTTATTTCTTCTGGGACTTGGAAGTCCAAGAATAAAAACAAAAAGAACAAAAAGCAATTAGGTCCAAAATCCAAGACTGATAAGGGTAAGGTCAAAGCCCCAATGGTTCAAAAGAGCAATGGGGCTAAGAAAACGGATGTATGCCTCAACTGCGGTGATCTAGGACACCGAGGAGATACTGTCCAAAACTTGACCGAAATGCGCCTTCAAATGCGGAACTACTGGTTTTGGAAAAAAATTTGTTCTGTAACTGTATATTCTACTCTTGGATACTTAATTCTGGTGTTAGTTCTCATATTTGTATATCAGGATCTTGAACAAAGTAGGAAGCTGGATTCGGGAGAGGTGATGGTCATCGTCGGAAGTGGACACAATCTCGAGGCTTCTGATATTGGACCCCTTATGTTGAATTTAGAATCTGGTTTTTATTATTACTTTAGATGATGTACTTGTTTTGCCCAAGGGGCATAAAAATATTGTATCAATTCCGGTCATGGACCGAAAGAGATTTCACTTCTTTATTGGCGATGGGTTTGGTTGGTACTGCTACCTTATTAAATGGTTTATACCATTTGAATCTAAACAATAAAACAACTGTGAACACTATAACTCGGAAGCGTGGTAGGGATGAAACAAATCAAGCACTTAAGTAGTATCTTAGACTTGGTCATGTTGGTCAGACCAAGGATCATAAAAAGGAGAAAGATGGGCTTACAGGTCCATTGGGATAGGATCCATATCTAACTTTTGAATCTTGCCTTCAAGGCAAAATAACTAAGTTACCCTTTACAGGAACTTTTGAAAGAGCTACTAAAAAAGTTGGATTGATCCATACCGATGTTTGTGGCTCTTTTGAAGTGGTACGAGATGGCTTTCAGTATTTCATTACGTTCACTGATGACCATACTAGGTATGGGTTTCGTGTACTTAATGAAACATAAATCTAAAACTTTTGATTAATTCAAGGAATTTAAAGCCCTAGTTGAAAACCAAACAGGTAACCGTGTTAAGACTCTTTGTTATGACCGAGGTGACGTGTACATGAGTATTGAGTTTGACGAGTTCTTAAAAGAACTAGGAATAGTGTCACAATTTACTCCTCCAGCTACTCCACAAGTAAATGATGTATCAGAAATAAGGAACCGAACCTTGTTAGACATGGTTTGCTCCGTGCTTAACTATACTGATCTACCGATTTATCTGTGGGGTCACGCGCTCTTTACTGCTGCATATCTTGAACAGATGTCCTTCCAAACCCATTCCCAACACTCTAATGAGATGTGGAGAGGTAAGAAGTCTTATTCAAATTAGGATTTGGGGATGTCCTGCTTATGTCAAGAATACTAAAGTAGAGAAATTAGAAGCTAGGTCTATGAAAGTTCGTTTCATAGGATATCCAGGGGATTCCATGGGATATCTATTCTACATGCACGAAGATCATAAGATCATCATTGCTTTACAAGCACACTTCCTTGAAGATGAGTTCATTCAGGAAGGAGGCGCAGTTAGAAATATTTCTTTGGAAGAAATAAAAGAAACACCAAATGAGACACATGTGCAAGATATTGGAACCGAACCATCTGAAACTATAAACAAAACCTCACAGGTCTAGTAGAAATTTTCAATTACCTGAGAGGTTTGACTATCTGCATCAAGAGGAACTAGGTGTCCATGAGATGACAGAAAGTAGTCAAGAGAATGATCCTTCTATATATGACCAAGCAACGGTAGATGTTGACTCTGCAAAGTGGCAAGAGGCTATGGAAGCTAAGATAGACTTGCTTCTTCTCACAAAGATCGACTTAGCTTCTTCGAATTTCTTCTTCTCACATAGATTGAAGCTTTGTCTTCAATGCTATTCGTCCCACACAGGCCGGAACTAGCAAGGCTTAGTTCATTCAAGGCTAAGATAAGCTCAACGAAAGGTTTGGTATAACAAGGTCAAATAGCAACTGTATGCTTGATGGGCGTTCGTTGTAAGGTCTACAATTTGCGTTGAGGACTCTGTATATTTATTCTCTTGATGAAGTTGTATGCTCAAGGAAATATACTGCTCTTGTAAGATAATATTCAGATTGTCAGAGTGTTAAGCGTCAGATGTATTTTGCGAAGTAAAAAGTGTGATCAATGTCTCTTACTTGAGGCTATTTATAACCTTGGAAATAGATCCGTTATAAATGTAGCCGTTGTCCGTTTGGTAAGATTATGACTGCTCTGATTTGCGGTTCAGAATGTTTGAATTAAAGAAGATTCGCATTTAATGCTTGAGACATTCTTTTTTACTGGCATTAAATGCTCTCCGAACTATAGTCTCTTCGATCGCATTAAATGCTGTCATATCAGCATTAATTGCTACTTTAACCATGAATACTTTGTGAATAGATAATTTTTGCTTTCACAATGGTTTAAAGTTTTCTTCAGTCCTGTTGGATATGTGTTTTATTTTTTTCTTAAGTAAAACATCTACAGCATGTTTGCGGTATCCAATGTCTTCATCTCTTGCTGTATCTTGACGAATATGTTGTAGGAAAGGACTCTTGACTTTGCTGGAGGATCTTTCAATGTATGGACAAGCTGTATGATGTTTCCTAACAACTTCCATACTTAGACCGAATTATGCTGACTTTGAAGAACTTGCTGTATGAGGCAATTATCAAAACACAGGGCGGATTTTTCCCAACATGCACTAATAATAAGATTATTCAAATGTCCTTAGTCCAATCACGTAGAGCAAGTTTGATTGATAATCATTGGACAATTATGTGTATGGCACAGATCAGATCTATGGGTGGCTTGATATTACTGCATGGAAATGTCATAAGTGAATCTCAATATTACAGTATGTCAAGAAATCCTTGTCCGAAGAGGTTGCACCCTCGGGGTGTTGTATAGCGGGTTATGCCGTATTAGGGACATCGACGGAGATCGCGTAATCTCTGTAGCCTTTGCTTTAGAAGCCTTCTTCAGCTTCTTCTTCGGCTTCTTTACAGCAAGCGGTGATTTGCTATGAGATGCACTTATTTTTATCTTCTTCTTCGATTTCTCTTCACTCTCGGACTTGAGAGTGACATCTTTAGATCATCAGAGATGTGTAAACATCTGGCAAAAGGTCTTGTCGAAATTAGCCCATCTCTGTTGTAGGCAGAGGGCTTGCTTTCGCCAATATACTTGCTAGGTCCAATCTTCTTGGCTCCTTTGGATTGTGGCACATCGCACTTGGTAAGAATGTTGTTAAGGATAAGGCCAAAAGACTTCTTCTGAGTACCAGGCTTGGAGTCCTCTTCCTGTATCCTCTTTAATACAATCTGGCACCAATTAACTCGTTCGCCAGACATGATGGAGACCATCATTCTGAAATGAATATTTGTGCACATTTCAAATGCGCCAGTTCTGTTCTCAATAACACGACAACAGAAATCGTGTAAATAGACAAAAGGTAGACAAAATCATTTCTTGTGGTTGGATGGATAGACGTTCTTGTCCGAAGCATCGCCAATGAATAATCCACAGTAAGAAGTGAGGAGTTCTTGTGACCCAAAGGTCTCAAGCTCTTCCATTGTCAGGCAAGCAGATGACAGCCTGTAAATGTTTTTCACAAGTTCACGGTCAACGCAAATCTGAACTCCGCAGACGGTAGCAGAAATGTCGGACACATATCCTCCTCTTTTCAGTGAGAAGAACCTAACATATGCGTCGAGATAGAATTCTTAGAAAATACGCTCATCATAGAGCTCAAGATGAATACTTCCAAGGCGGTAGAGGCCTTGTTGCCGGATTCTGGAAATAATCAGTTCCATCGCGTCGACATCCTCGATTTCCATGTGAAATCTTTCAAAGACGATGGATCTGGCATAGATTCGCCCATCGATAATAGATTCTTTCTTCTTTACGGACAGAGAAGATGTCTGAGAAGATGCCATTGATACTGAAGAAAAGTAAGTGAAGTAGCAAAGAAAGCAGTAAATGCAGTAAGAGATATAGGTTGTTTGCTCTTAAACTCGTTTAATATGCAGAAATCTTAAAGAGTCGAGGGGAGCAAGAGATAGTCCTTTTATAGTGTGCAGAGAGAATTAGGGTTACAAACAGTGAACGGTCAGATTTAAGAGATGGAAACCGTCTTTGAAAATAACAAACAGGATGAACTGAGATTAACTTATTTATCTTATCCATTCGTTTTTGAAAATGACAACCGGTCCCACTTCTAAAATTTCGTACACCCGCATTGCACGAAACGGTGGTTTTGAAATTATTAACATCGCGGTATTTGAGAAAGTGAAGTCCAGATGTCGTTATAAGCATTAAATAATAAAACGTTTAAATTTTGAAACAGGGCACGTGGACTAAAATGGTTTTATTATGAATAGAATAATAATAAAATATTAATTGACATCACATAGTGTATGTGCTGTAACCGTGAATAATACAGTGTTCCCCCTTAAAAGGTACATACAAGATTCAATTCTTACAGCAATGTTTGGATTTATACTATATTCATGGGTCATACTGTATTCCCCTTTAATTAATGTACATGTCAGCTGTAGGAAGGTTTCATGCCTTCTTTTGTCCTACAGTGCTGTCTCACTGTCTAAGTGTATAGTCAATTAATGGTTGATACTATATTCTTGGGTCTTACAGCATTCCCCCTCAATTGATGAGTAAAAGCATAAAAACTTATAGGGAGTCAGGCTGTAGCATTCCCAATTCTTGTCGAAGCATACAAAATCTGGTTGTGCTGAGAGGTTTGGTAAAGATGTCGGCTAACTGGATGTCTGTATGAACTTTCTCGATCTGAACATCCTTATTCTCAACATGATTCCGGATGAAATGATGCTTCATATCAATAGGCTTAGTTCGCGAGTGCAATATAGGATTGTGTGTTATTGCAATTACACTCGTGTTATCGCATATGATCGGTGTTTCTTTGGCAATGATTCCATAATCAGATAACTGCTATTGCATACAGAGAATCTGCATACGGAAAATTCCAGCAGCATAGTATTCCGATTCAGCTGTTGAAAGTGAGTTGGCCAATTGCTTCTTACTAAACCATGACACAAGTGTAGGTCCAAGAAAGTGACAAGTACTACTTGTACTCTTCCTATCTAGCTTGCAGCCACCGAGATCCGAGTCGCTGTAGCCAACCAAATCGAATCCACCTTCCTTAGGGTACCACAATCCTGCATCGATTGTTCTTTTACGTACTTAAGGATTCGTTTGGCTCTCGTGAAGTGTGATTCTTTAGGTGCTACTTGATACCGAGCACACACTCCGACAGCAAACTGGATATCGGACCTATTATCCATTAGGTACAAGAGTGAGACTATAAGCTTCCTGTAGAGTGATTGATCAACCGACTTTCCAGCTTCGTCAGCACTAATTTGCATGGAAGTGCTCATGGGGGTTGACGATGATTTGGAGTTATTCATCCCAAATTTGCTGAGTATCTCCTTGCTGAGCTTCTATTGGTTAATAAAGATTCCTATTGGCAACTGCTTTACCTGCAATCCTAGGAAATAACTAAGTTCCCCCATCATACTCATTTCAAATTTACTTTGCATGAGATGAGAGAACCTTTGACATAAAGCAAGGTTAGTGGTACTAAATATAATATCATCGACATATATTTGAGCCATTAATAGGTCATCACCTTCCTGTATCTTAAATAGAGTCGTGTCCACAGCACCTTTCTCAAATCCATTATTGGTTAGGTACAGGGATAGGGTTTCATACCACGCTCTAGGTGCTTGCTTAAGTCTATAAAGAGATTTTCGTAGTCTGTATACAAGGTCTCCGCCTTCTGTGTTGACAAACCCCAGTGGTTGTTCAGCATAGACTTCTTCGGTGAGGTCTCCATTCAGGAATGTGCTCTTAACGTCCATTTGATATACTATGAAGCTCTTATGGGCGGCAAAAGCTAAAAATATCTTAATGGCTTCTAGTCTAGCTACAGGGGCAAATGTTTCATCGTAGTTTATGCCTTCTTCCTGTCTGTAGCCTTGTGTGACGAGACGGGATTTGTTCCTAATAACAAGTCTATTATCATTAATCTTGTTTCTAAATACCCATTTGGTACCAATTACAGCTTGATGCTCAGGTCTGGGTACTAGATACCATACATTGTTTCTTTCGAAACCATTAAGCTCTTCTTACATAGAAGTGATCCAGTGAGAATTGTTCAGAGCTACATTGGTAGAAACATGTTCGGATTGAGCTAAGAATACAGCAAGTGTGCACATGGCTAGTCTTCTAAGTTTTGCAGATTTCTCAGATTTGGGTTCTTCTTGCACACACAGTACAGTTCCTTGTGTACTTTGTATTCTCATACGGGTAGATACTCCAGCATCAATGTCTCATATGATTAACTCCTATGGGTGATCTCTCAACCATATTCTGTCGGGTTCTAGTTCAGCATCACGTACTGTATCTTGAGGTGCTGTAGTTTCAGCTTCAGCTTGTACAACATCAGCTTCAACCACCTCTATTCTTACAGGTGTGGGGTTGATCTCTAAGTCTACAACAGGCTCTATTGGAGTTGGAAGATCATTAATGGAGAGTGTTTGGATATTCGGAGTTAGATCTTGTAATCCTGTAGGGTCATGGTGAGGTTCATCGAACACTACATGTACAGATTCCTCGACTGTCAACTTCCTTTTGTTAAAGATTCTGAAAGCCTTGCTGATAGAGGAATATCCTACAAATTTCCCTTCATCCGACTTCTCGTCGAAGGTTTTGAGTTGGTCTTTCCCGTTATTCAGAACATAACATCTGCATCCAAATATGTGAAAATATGAAACTAGTGGAGTTTTGTTGTTCCATAGCTCGTAAGCTGTTTTGTTGTGATGCTTGTTGATAATACAGCGGTTTTGTGTATAGCACGCTGTATTTGTTGCTTCACCCCAGAAATGTTGTGGCAACTTGCTTGCGGCGATCATGTTTCTTGTTGCTTCTTTGAGCGTCCTGTTCTTTCGCTTGGCAACACCATTTTGTTGAGGAGTCCGGGCAGCTGAGTATTCGTGTTGTATTCCATTTTCCGAACAGTATTGCTCTATAAAGCAGTTAGTGAATTCAGTACCTCCGTCTGAACGAATGGACACGATACTCAACCCTTTCTCATTCTGAAGCTTCTCAGGTGCCCGGGCAGCTTTGTTGTGGTTTCCTTCTTCTTGCTCAGGAAGATTGTCCAAGCATACCTAGAATAATCATCAATAATAACGAGACAATATTTCTTACCTCCCAAACTTACAGGGTATACAGGACCGTAGAGATCCATATGTAGCATTTCTAGAACTTTGTGAGTGGACATGTATGATTTGCTTTTCAGGGTGGTTTTGACTTGTTTGCCTTTCTAACAGGGTCCGCCAGACGCTGTCTTTTTGGTTCGACACATCGGGCAAACCTCTAACCATTCCCTGTCTAGCAAGCTTGTTGATCGTCTTGAAGTTGATATGAGACATCCTCTTGTCCCATGGCCAGCTTTGATCTGCAGTGCCTTTGGCAACAAAACATAGAATTGTGGAGCTTGTAGACTTCCAGTTAGCAATATACATGTTACCTGTCATGCTTCCTATGAGCACAACTTCTTTGATCAGAATGTTCTTGACTCTACAGTGATCTATATAGAATTTCACTGATAAGTATTTGTCACCGAACTGGCTAATACGAAGTAGATTGTACTATAAGCCTTCAACATAAGCTACATCGGTGACTTTGAATTTTCCTACAAGTAGGGTTCCCTTACCTCTTGTTCTTCCTTTGGATTTATCACCGAAGTGCACTTTTGGACCGCGACCTTCTACATAATCTGACAGCTTGCTTCTATCTCCTGTCATGTGCCGAGAACATCCGCTGTCGAAGTACCAGATGTCCTTCTCTTTGATGTCCTGTAAGCAAAGAAATTAAGTAGATTTAGGTCCCCTTTGATTGTTGGGTCCATGGATGTTAGTGCCTTTTGGTACCCAAATTTGCCTAACAGCAATTGGCTTGCTGTAGGTTACTCTTGGTTCGTTCATGCGATGTCTACGTGGGGCAGGTACGTAGTCGCTATAACCTTGGTAATTATGATGCATGTAAAATTGAGGGTTATTATTATTATTCTAGTACGAATGCTGTCTTGGAGGTGAAGCCATTTTCGTAGGCCTTACATCTTGCCTCCTGGGTCTCTAGTTAGATTCCCAAAACTGTTGATGATATTGCGCGGCGACCTGCTTTCTTGATGGATAACGGGGCTCCTGTATCCAATATCTAGGCGCACTGTACTGTTGGAAGTACTGATGTGCAGGCCTTTGATAATTGGATACAGCCTTCTTTCTTATGGTTGTTGGCGCTTGATATGCTTGGGGAGCATGCTGTTGGTTACGCCTTACAGGTCCTTGAGGCTGAGGATTCCGCTATCCATGATATGACTTTGGTCGCGGAATGGCAGCCTTTGCTATACGCGGGTCAGCTATTACCTTTACGGGACTCGGGGTCTCTTCAGGTACAGGAATGGGTTCCACACCCCTGAAAAACATTGTACTAGTTTTCCCTTTATTGGAGAATGAGTTGTATCCTAAGCCACTTTTATCATGATCATGTTGCCTCATGTATCAAATACAACTAGCTCTAAATGCTTTGGCCAAAGACTTATGATCTAATTTGCCATTAACCGCATAGGACATTTACCTGCTCACTTACAGGAGAAAGAATTCTATCTTGGTATTCAGTAGATACTGCAACTTGCCCACTAAGTTGCATTTCGAGGTTGGCCCACCTACCGGCTATTGGATCGAACTACTCTAATGACTAACTTAATTTCACAAGCACATCTCCTAATGAAACTCAAGTCAAAGGTCCATGTATACCTATCATAACCTTTCGATTCAGTCATTGACAAACCCTGAGTGATATCCATGTGATCGAATTGAGGTGAGTCGTGTTCGGGTATACTAATCTCATTACCTATAACGTGTGCTCCCACTAACTCTTAGTGAATACAGGCACTCTACATGTCAAAGTAGACGTTATACAAATCTTGGCTAAACTTAATGCCCAATTAAGTTTTATCGACTTGCGAACTAGTTAAGCATTTGAGCTCTAAACACTTCCAGTGCCTATCTCCTTATCTCCATAAGGAGTAGAATGTTAGCTCTCAAATGCAAGGACTATTATTCTATATACCAAAACATAATGCCAGTGATATACAATAATATAGAAATAATAATTCGCTTATTAAATATTCATAATTACAATACAAATGCTCTCACTCTCTCATCCTCTGAGTGGCATTCCAGGGCATATTCCTAACAATCTCCCACTTGCACTCAGTGCCACAAACTATGGTATCTAATACCCATACTCTCCAGATGTCTCACTAAGACCTTCTGAGATAGTGGCTTGGTAAGCGGATCAGCAATGTTATTTGTTGTGTCTACTCTCTGCTATATAATTCCCTTCCTGAACCATTTCTCTAACAAAATGATATTTTCTCGCAATATGTTTGGTATTGTGGTGAGCCCTAGGCTCCTTAGACTGTGCAACAGCTCCGTCATTGTCACAAAACAGCGTCACGGGCTTCTCCGCATTAGAAACCACTTGAAGTTCCTCAGTGAACTTCTTAATCCAAAAATCTTCTTTAGCAGCCTCCGTGGCTGCCTTATATTCGGCTTGACATGTAGAGATAGCAGTCAAACTTTGCTTGGCACTTCTCCAAGAAACTGCACACCATTCAGAGTGAAGATATACCCTGATGTGGACATCTGAGCATCCTTGTCCCCCGAAAAGTCTGAGTCTGTATAACCCAACACTCTAAGTTCTCCACCGCCATATGTAAGAACCAAGTCTTTAGTCCTCCTTAGGTACTTAAGAATGTTCTTTACCGCAGTACAATGTTCCTGCCCTGGATTTGATTGAAACCGACTTACTACGGTCACAGCATAGGCAATGTCCGGTCTAGGGCAAATCATAGCATACATGAGGCTTACCTACTGCCAAAGCATAGGGCACCTTACTCATTTCCTTTCTGTCTTCCTTACTTAGAGGACACATCTCTAAGGAAAGTTTTGCACAATGTTGCATAGGAAGGAACCCTCTTTTGGAATCTTCCATCCTAAATCGCTTCAGCATCTTTTCTATATAGAGGGCTTGGTAAAGACCTAACATTCTTTTCGCTCTATCCCGATAGAGACGAATACCCAGAATATAGGTAGCTTCTCCCAAGTCTTTCATTGAGAACTCTTTAGAAAGCCAAGCTTTCACAGAACTGAGCATTCCTACGTCGTTTCCTATAAGTAGAATGTCATCTACATATAGTATTAAGAACGCAATTTTGCTCCCACTAACCTTCTTGTAAATACAGGGCTCCTCTTCGTTTTGGACAAAATCAAACTCTTTGACTGTCTCGTTAAAACGAAGATTCCAACTCCGTGAAGCTTGCTTCAGTCCATAAATGGCACGCTGAAGTTTGCATACTTTATGAATATTGGTTTGAGATATGAATCCCTTAGGCTGTTCCATGTAAATCTCCTCCTCGAGGAATCCATTTAGGAATGCCGTTTTCACATCCATTTGCCATATTTCATAATCTAAGTGGGCTGCTATGGCAAGCATCATGCGAATAGACTTAATCATAGCTACAGACGAGAAGGTCTCGAAGTAATCGATTCCTTCTCTTTGGGAATAACCCTTTGCCACAAGCCTGGCCTTATAGGTATCAACCTTGCCATCTCCATCAATCTTTCTTTTATAGATCCATTTGTTTCCAATAGGCACTATGCCTTTAGGATGATCAACTAAAGTCCAGACCTGATTAGCATGCATTGAGTCTATCTCAGCTTCCATAGCTTCTCGCCACTTGGTGGAGTCAACATCTACCATCGCTTGGTCGTATGTAGAAGGACCATTCTCTTGACTACTTTCTGTCATCTCATGGACACCCAGTTCCTCTTGATGCAGATAGCCATACCTCTCAGGTATTTGGGAAATTTTACTATATTTTTGAGGTTGTGTTTGTATTTCAGAAGGTTTGGTTCTAATATCTTGCACATGTGTCTCATTTGGTGTTTCTTTTATTTCTTCCAAAGAAATATTTCTACTTGCACCTCCTTCCTGAATAAACTGATCTTCCAGGAAGTGTGCCTGTATAGCAACGATGATCCGATGATCTTCGTGCATGTAGAATAGATATCCCATGGAATCCCCTGGATATCTTATGAAACGACCTTTCATAGACCTAGCTTCCAATTTCTCTACTTTAGTCTTCTTGCCATAAGCAGGGCATCCCCAAATCCTAGTGTGATTAAGACTTGGTTTCCTACCTCTCCACATCTCATGTGGAGTCTTAGGAATGGATTTCTAAGGACATCTATTCAAGATATGCGCAGCAGTAAGGAGCGCGTAACCCCACATATAAATCGGTAGATCAGTATAGTTAAGCATGGAGCGAACCATGTCCAACAAGGTTCGGTTCCTTCTTTTTGATACACCATTTAATTATGGAGTGGCTGGAGGAGTGAAGTGTGACACTATTCCTAGTTCTTTTAAGAACTCATCAAATTCGGTACTCATGTACTCACCACCTCGGTCTGACCGAAGAGTCTTAACACGGTTACCTGTTTGATTTTCAACTAGGGATTTAAATTCCTTGAATTTATCAAAAGCTTCAGACTTATGTTTCATTAAGTACACGAACCCATACCTAGTATGGTAATCAGTGAATGTAATGAAATACTGAAAGCCATCTCGTGCCACTTCAAAAGGGCCACAGACGTCGGTATGGATCAATCCAATTTTTTCAGCAGCTCTTTCAAAAGTCCCTGCGAAGGGTAACTTAGTCATTTTGCCTTGAAGGCAAGATTCACAAGTTAGATAGGGATCTGATCCCACTGGACCCGTAAGCCCATCTTTCTCCATTTTGTGATCCTTGGTCTGACCATTATGACCAAGTCTAAGATGCCACTTAAGTGCTTGGTTTGTTCCATCCCTACCAGGCTTCCTAGTTATAGTGTTCACAGTTATTTTATTCTTTAGATTCAAATGGTATAAACCATTTAATAATGTAGCAATACCAACCAATTTATTTAGGACCCATCTCCAATAAAGAAGTGAAATCCCTTTTGGTCCATGACCGGAATTGATACAATATTCTTGTGCCCGTTGGGCAAAACAAGTACTTCACCTAAAGTAAGAATAAAACCAGATTCTAAATCCAACATAAGGGATCCAATATCAGAAGCCTCGACACTATGCCCACTTCCGACGGTGACCATCACCTCCCCTGAATCCAGCTTCCTATTTCGTTCAAGATCCTGATTCATTGTACAAATGTGAGAACTCGCACCGGAATCAAGTATCTAAGAAGTAGAATATACAGTTACAGAACAATTTGTTTCTAAAACCAGTAGTTCCGTACCTGAAGGCGCATTACGGTCAAGCTTTGGACAGTACCTCTTCCAATGGACTCGGTCACCACAGTTAAGGCATACATCCATTTTCTTGGCCCCCTTACTCTTTCAAACCATTGGGGCCTTGCCCTTTCCTTTATCGATCTTTACTATTGGACCTAATTGCTTTTTGTTTTTTTCTTCTTATTCTTTTTCTTCTTATTCTTAGACTTCCAAGTCCCAGAAGAAATCACTCACAAGTGCAGCTTCCTTTCCCTTTGTCTTCATCTGAGACTGGGCAGTCGTAAGTTTGTTCATTAGCCCAGCTAAGTTACATGTAATCTCATTAAAGTTGAAGTTCATGACAAATTGGGAAAAGGAGTCAGGAAGTGACTGCAGAATAAGGTCAGTTTGGAGAGATGCATGCATCTGAAAATCAAGAGCTTCTAATCTCTCAATCATCTAGATCATCTTGAGGACATGGTCCACAACCCTCTCTCCTTCCTTCATCCTGGCGCCGAATAATTGCTTCGATATCTCATCTCTAGCAGTTCGACTATGCTCTCCATAGAGCTCAGCCAGGTGCGCTAAGATGGCTCTCGAAGACGTCACCTTTTCATGGGCACGTTGAATCTCATTAGTCATTGAGCCTAACTTGTACGCGCGCACTCTTGCGTCGTCTTTTTACCCATTTCTCATGGGCATCGACATCTTCCTGATTGGCTCAGTTTCTTACAGGAGCCGCTGGGATGTCCGCCTTCAAGACATATCCCAGCATTTCCATTGTTAGGACAATCCTTAAGTTCCGAAGCCAGTCCACATAGTTCGGACCAGTCAGAACGTTCTTTTCAAGTAGTATAGCGAGTGGGTTCATTGTCATAATGAGAGTTTTATTAACTGCAGAGAATAATTTAAGATTCGTTAGTGATTGTTTAATTATGATCCGAGTAAAGAATGTAAGGACTTTCTTTATTCATAACTCGGCTCCCACTATCTTATCGGCATTTGCACACTCCCATGTGAAATCTGAAAGTCACGGTTGACTTCATAGTGGTGATCGAGTTCTTTACAAAGTTTAATAGAGGGCAACCCACACGGTTTCTATTCTATCATTCTTTATAAAGTGTCGTCTAACACCAACCCATCTAATGGATGATTCGATCTTCTTTTACCCCTAGTTCACTTTCCCTCAACCCATTCGGTTTCTATGGCTCGCTGAACTATCTAAGTTTAAACCGTCAACTCCTATTAGTCTAACAATTGAATCTTACCCGGTAACCCATACAGTTTCTAGTGGTTTGATTTGTCACAACCAAAATCATCTAATGTACTCTAGGAATTTATCAACCTTTCCCAAAATTATTACCCCGACATACTCGAAAGAATAATATTCCGGTTTAGATTTTAATTTTCCATGAGTTTGACGGAGAGTAAGAAACTTCGTAACCTTTATAACTTAGTGTTTATAAGTGGGAGTATTAACGCGATTATATGTTACACTTTGCACATTAATCCATTTATAAGCGCGGTTTGTCGGTTTGTTTGTTTGTCATACAATATGAAAACATACACAACCTAAAACTAACAACATGCAGTTCATGGACCGTTCCTAGAACAAAAACATCGTAATCTAATTACATGTCTTCGGTCTTGAATCTTCATCTTCTCGAACGGATCTTCCTCCGGTCTTTGCCATTACATATAAATTTTACATTTGAAAAATTACATCCTATACAACTTTTCTAGTAAAATAAATAGGCTCAAAATGACCTTTACAACCCAATCGAACAAAACAAACGATTCAAAACTAGGTCCATGAACTACATCCCAATTCAAAATTAATGCAACAATTACATTAAATAAATGGTAATAATGATTAATCTAAATATTGATCTAATCAACAAAAAATAATCCAATAATTAGAATTAATCCAATTAATTCACGTAATCGTTAATTTTAATTTGTTCCGGACAAAATAAATATTTCATTAAATTAATTCCCTTAAAAATAAAATTACCATAATTATATTTTAGTCAAATTAAATCCAATTTAATTTGCGGGAAATTAATTTACCGAACGAAATATAAAAAATGGAGTCAGAAAACACAAGGTCCGGGCTAAGCCCGCACCGGGCAGGAGCCGTCCCACGCTCGCCCCTCTCGGCAGTGCCTTGTCGTCGGCGATCCTGGCAATTTCGAGTCACGGTCCGACCAATTTTCCGGCTCATCTTTTCATCCCGAATCTAAAAATAATATATTTTTTAATTTTTATATTACACATTTAAATAAGTTTTTCAAAAGAAAAATAGATTTATATTGTAACATAAAATCATGAAAAATAATTTTTACATGAACAATTAAACATTAATTGAATATACGATCGCATAGACCTCGCTTCGATACTACTGTTGGGATTCGGTGATTAAAATCGAGATACGCAGCGGAAAATAAACTGGTCCAACCGGATAAAACCAAACCCCAAAAACAGATCGATCAAGCATTGTATAAACGAATCAAAAAATTAACGAGGATGATAATCAAAGAATACTTACCCTCGTAGTCCTTTGATAATATAATCTTCGAAGGAAAATCCCGAGCAACCTTTTCCGGTTACCGACACGAACACGAATCCAATTCATTGTAGCTTGTTGAATGATCCAACACCGAAAATGCTGAATCTCTCTACTTCACATGCGTCGGATATTGGTCAGAAAATGGTATGTCAATTCGTTCTCAAAAAACACGGCTAGGAATCGACACAATGTTTTTCTTCTCTTCTCTTTATCGACACCTCATGACACAATATTTTTCTTGCTCCGTATCGTAACCCAACGAAGAACGAATGATCAGATCATTCAAAACCATTATGTCGTGAATACCATATACGTATAAACCCTTCAATCATATGTCCCGGTCAAGTATTAGGGTCACGATAAACTCAAACCCTACTGTAACTTGACTCTATGCATTCTGTTAATGCAAACCGAGATCATCGAGCTCTCGTGTATCAAATACAACTAGCTAAATGATTTGGCCAAAGACTCATGATCTCATTTGCCATTAACCGCATAGGACATTTACCTGCTCACTTACAGGAGAAAGAATTCTATCTTGGTATTCAGTAGAGACTGCTACTTGCCCACTAAGTTGCATTTCGAGGTTGACCCTACCTACCGGTGATTGGATCGAACTACTCTAATGACTAACTTAATGTCATAAGCACATCTCTTAATGAAACCTCAAGTCAAAGGTCCACATATAGCTATCACAACCTTTCGCTTCAGTCATTGACAAACCCTGATTGATATCCATGTGATCGAATCGAGGTGATTCGTGTTCGAGTATACTAATCTCATTATCATACCTATAATGTATGCTCCCACTAACTCTCAGTGAAGACAGGTACCCTACATGTCAAAGTATACGTTATACAAATCTTGGCTAAACTTAATGTCCAATTAAGTTTTATCGACTTGCGAACTAGTTAAGCATTCGAGCTCTAAACACTTCCAGTGCCTATCTCCTTATCTCCCTAAGGAGTATAATGTTTTCTCTCAAATGCAAGGACTATTATTCTATATACCAAATTACAATGCCAGTGATATACAATAATATAGAAACAATAATTGCCTTATTAAATAATCATAATTACAATACAAATGCTCTCACTCTCTCATCCTCTGAGTGGCATTCAAGGGCATATTCCTAACAGAGCTTACCTCATCATCGCTATCTTCATCATACTGTATTTCTATGGCCATAAAGCACATATGGGCTTTATCTTCTAGCTCATCATCGGACGATTCACTGTCAGTGACTAAATGAAGAGACTCCTTGGATTTGCTTGATGCGGGCGAGGCTTCTGATTCGCCAATCAGGGCCTTGAGCTTGTTTTTTCAAGCACGCCTCCTTTCATCTTTTTCCGGTTGCTCGGCTTCTGGCAACTTTTGGACTTTTGGATGTGGACACTTATTTGCATAGTGCCCAGGTTTCCTAAAGTTCTAGCATATATTAGAATCACTAGTTGGAGAAGATTCGGAATTTACCTTGTGAAAAGGCTTGGGCCTGTATGCAGTCTTTCCAGACTGTTTGATGAATTTTTTGAATTTGTGCATAAGAAGGGCCATTTCATCTTGTGACAGGATATCATCATCACTACCAGTAGTCTTGTGGGCAGATTTGGATGTGCTGGGCATGCTGTGTCTCCTGTTAGATACAACGTCTAGAGTTGTATTCTTATCAGATGACTCTTCGGCCTTCTCTCTTCTGTCAATATCATACTCAAAAGCTCTGAGGTCAGAGAAGAGGTCAAAAGTAGAAATGTTATTAGGATTACATGACACACGCATAGTTGTGGTTTTAATGTCCCATCGGGCAGCGAGTGATCTAAAAATTTTCAAATTTTTCTCCTTTTGGGTATACACTTTACCGAATGCTTCAAGTTAACCGACAATGCCAGTGAATCTGAGGTCAAGCTCCTTAAGAGTTTCATATGATTTCATTTCAAATGATTCAAATTTCTAAGAGAGTTTTGAAATCTTATTTTCTTTTGAGAGCTCAGTTACCTCACAAATCATCTTGAGTTTATCCCAGATTTCTTTGGCTATCTTACAGCTTTTTACCTTCGAGAATGTGCCTTTGTCAAGAGTGACAAACAGCACATTCTTAGCAATGTTGTCGAGGTTTGTGTGCTTGCGATCATTGGTTGTCTATTGCTCACGCTCCTTCTTGAGAATTTCAACATGAGGTTGTCCTTCTATCCTTGCGGCGAGATTAACCTTCATTATCTTTATGGGGCCATCTTGGATGACAAATATCATCTCCTCATGCAAGGCGGGAAGATGTGCTTCCATCCTAATTCTCCAATCATCAAATTCGTTAATCGAGAACATAGGAACCTTGTTTATCACTGAGGTATCCATGTAAGACAATAGGAAAGATAGACTGTTTTAAAAAAAAGTGATTTTAGAATCAACCGCTCCGATACCACTTGTTGGCCACTAAGTATACATAATAGAACTTTGAAAAGTATTAGTACAAAAAGTTGTACGATTTTCAAATATGAGTGCATAGCGAAAGTTCGTTTAAGTGATTTGCTGTAAATACAGCAACTAGGCGTTCTCCTTTTAGCTTGGTGTGTACAGGGTTTTGCAATGTATATATAAATCACAATTATGAAAACAATAAAGACAGAAGGTAATAACACGCAATATAAAGTGGTGGGGTTAAACCCCTCTACGTCCACTGGTCTTCCACACAGGAGTAAAATGTTTATTAAAATTACTACGTACACAACTACGTGACTTAATTCAAACATATCCTTGTATCGTTCACATAGATTGATACAAAGACTGTAGCTTTCAACGTTCACATACATTGGTTGTAGGCTTCTTTGACTTCGATTCTGCTCACACAGATTGAAGCTTTGTCCTATTCGTCCCACACAGGTCAGAATATCTTTTCCTTAGTCCACACAGGGCTAAGTTTACTCAAGGGTAACAATGGTGGAAATCACTGGTTTGAACAGAAACACTACGCCATAGATGGATTTCTACAACACTTAGGGGGTGTTACCTTCTTGGATGTTACCATAGCTATGAAATTTTGGACCTACCACAACGTTCGGGTTATGGTGTTACCAAATCTTGACATATATGTTACTCTAGCTATAAAAGGTGTATGTGCTGTTCACGTTGACTATGTATATTTCTTCTCTAGATATTGTTATATGCTGGAAGAAATATATTTACGTTTGTAAGCTTTGATTGACAGAATAATCTTTTCAGAGTTTCTATGATTATGAATGAGTCACTGTTAAACTTGAACACTTGATGATCTTAGGCTGATGATGTGCTGTTCACGTTGACTATGTATATTTCTTCTCTAGATATTGTTATATGCTGGAAGAAATATATTTACGTTTGTAAGCTTTGATTGACAGAATAATCTTTTCAGAGTTTCTACGATTATGAATGAGTCAATCGTTCTTCATTTTTCAGTTGAATGCCTTGCAATGTCCTCTTGCATGGACTATTTATAACTTTGGAATAGATCCGTTATAAATATGTCTATTGGCTGGTTGGTGAGCAAAAGTCCATTCTGATTGGTTGATTGACTTTCAAGATGCTTGATCCGGATTTTGCTCCTTGTTTGAAGATCCTTGTCGGTTGATATTTAAATACTTTATCCAATCAGTATTTAAATACTTATTTCAAAATGGTGTTTTGACTTTTGTGAATAAAGTAGATTCCATCACAACGGTCTTCAGTCCTATTGGATAAGTGTTTATTTTTCCAACACTTTCAGCCTGTATGCTGTATCCAACAGGTTACGATTTTATTGCTGTAGTTGTAGGCTCTGTAGAGTATACTATCTTCAATGATGTATGGAAGGTGCTGTATGGAGTTTCCGGAAAGCTTCCATACTTAGCAGCATTTCGAATCCTTTGCTGTATGATGACTATTATCTTTGAGACAGCTTGCTGTATGTTGGCAATAATCAAAACAGAATACAGGATTGTTTATCCAACAAGGTACAAGGAAAAGAACTTTCTTCTTAATAAAGATAAAGGATAAGAATGTTTAAATCACCGAAAAGAGAATCATCCGCAACGGGTTGGAATGTTAATATGTTGCATCTCGATTGGAGCAATGAGATCACAAATCTCCAATTTTGAGCACATTCTTATAGCCGCTACACAACAACAACGTCGCACGTAATCTGTGCTCAACCATTCACGTGACTCTTTTACACATTGTAGCTATGATGCATCTCTTACTCTTGGTAGCTGGGCTCGTATATTTGTTTTTCAGAGAGAAATCCCCCTTTTATTCCTTCACGTGTTATGTTTATACGTATTTACCCCCATCGAGGAGTTCTTAGTGCATAAATCAATTTTCTATTTTAACTCTGAAAACATTCGGTTAAAAAGTACAAAAACTCATCGTTTATCATCGAGAAGTGCCGACATCTTCTCGAAACGATGCCATTTCTTAATTCTCGCTGTTTCTGAAAAAACTTAAAAGATATGTCTCATCAAAATCATGTCGCAAGATAACTTAGTGCATGACAAATCTGCACGTCATATATCCGTGTCCAAAATCCAAAATTAAGTTTACAGGCTTCATAAGATATCCATATCAAAATTTCGAAATTAAATATCTTTTCAAAAATGGCATGCTTGATATATATTTTTTCCCAAAGGTTTTGAAAGCTTTTGCTGTTATCTTAAAAGAAGATGGTGATAACATGGGTTATAAAATATCGTACTCTCATTCAAATAAATACACGAGCGTAAGTACCATTGAGCATTTCAACCCCACAGTGACTTTGATATCTCGAAGGATTTTGTCTTATCTCATTGAGATCTAGAATCTCCAGTCCAACGATTAGAATCTCGCAGGTATTGAATTCGAATAAAAGATCAACACGATATATTCCTGTTCTCAAGGAATTTTACTCTTGGTAACCATCACCATATGCCAGTATACACAAACTCCTCAAACGTATAGGGAAGGAAAAAATAATGAACACGGTTCGAATGAGATCAATGCACAAACAGGTTACCCTAGTTCCTCGCTGGACTCAGATAGGATCAGAATAAAGTCAATGGGCACGATTCCAGTGAAATACAATTCACAATAGGGGCCTTTTATATCAATAAAATGTCCAGACAGGTTTAGAAAAGAGACTAAAATGTGTTTAGAAAAGAAATTAAGGATCGGAGAGACTTACAACACAGGTTTCACGAGACGATGATAGCAGTTATTTTTCTCAACACAAATAACAACCGACAACACGAAACAAGAAAAAATACCTAATAACCAACAACCTAGGTATTCAGAAACCTAGGCTCCGATACCACATTCTGTAACAACCCTGTCCCGAGTCGGAACTGTTACAGCGCCGTGCATCCATTTCGGGAATCTACAAGGCAAGACTTGTTTAATACACATACACACACACAATGACCAATCAAGTCAAACATAAAACCAAAACAACATACGTCAACCGGCAAGGTTGCCAACACAACACATCCACTACATCGCAACTGGCAAGGTCGATTATGACCACAGTCACAACCGCTCAACATACAGATAACAAACTCTAAGACATTTCTCCAGCCCACACACGGGCATAACATCAACAATAACAATACTCGCGATTACATATACCCCATGACCAAAACACATGAATAAAAAGGCAATGACTACCTGAGGCAATATCACAGCTGCTCGTCGTCCTCGTGCCCCTCCTGTGCCTGCTCGCCATCAAGATCTGTACGTGAATACACATAAAGGTATCCACCCCCGAAGGGGTCAACAAACAGTCTGTAATACCATGGGTATTTCATGCTTTAATTACCGTGTATTTCATAAATTAAAATGTAATTTCTATCATTTGCGATATTATCTTCTTATATTATGTGGTTTCATTAAAGTGATATTGCGATATAATTGTGTGATGTGAATGGAACAGAGGTGATGTGACTTGACACCGTTGGACAATTGTCAGTGCGAATATGATGGTGGCCAACATCTTGTTCCCCGAGGAATTGTTGACGAGTGAAAAGGTAGTCACCACGAGTTGGTTAAAATGTGATAATTGACTAAGGGACTGAGTGACTAACGTACGCTAGGTGACATGCATAACATACATTAGTTTCGAAGTATTACGTACGTTAACCCGACTTGGTTACGTACATAAATGGAGAGTTGTTCTTCCGACCAGAATATTTTCTTTTGACACGGATTGGGTACTTTCGGCGGGCTAGAAGACAAACGAGTCAACTGCTCGTAACGTACGTTATCTGTCGAACTTAATGTACACTATGAAGCTTACGTACGTTAATACCCCTACATATGTAATGAGTAGGTATATTCTAGGCAGTAGCCTCTGGTCGACCATTACGTATGTTATCTATGGAACACTACGTACGTAATGATCTTTACATACATTAACCCATGAGTGTTAACGTACGTTAAACACAATCGTGGGTTATAAATCTACACCTCCTCCTTCATTTCCCACGACCATTATACTTGTGCAACCTCTTGAAAAACCTTCCCCAGCCCCCTTAGATGATTTCTAGCCTTCCAAACACTTGTATTGACATCAAGGAGGGGATTACTCAAGCTCCAGAGGAGGTTATCTGGGTCGATCGATCCATTCTTCGTTCCTCCTCATTGCTCATTGTTCTTTCTATATTAAGGTAAGTCTGTCAATCCTTGAGGCTATCTCTTCGATATTGTTGTTATGCATATTGGATTACGGGTATTTGGGTAGGTTTGTTAACGCCCATAGACAATCTAATCGGATGAATTTGTAGTAATCAAAACTATCGTTATAAGTATATTTCGTTCCCGAGCCTTAATTCATGTATCTTGTTGTAATAATCATAAGCAAAATTCCCATTTCAATCAGTCTTGGAAACATTAACTTAACGAATTAATTGTAGGGGAAATCATGTAAAGAATCTATCCACCCTATGCTAAACTCATTGAAATCCACCTTGATTATATAATTATTGAATGTTAATTAAATAGATGGAGTCAAGCATGGTAGTATTACCATCATAAAGAATCGACCATTGAAATCACTGTGTGAAACGGAAACCCACCGAATGGAGAACTCATAGTAGAGAATTTGATTAGTAGGTTATGGAATTTAATTATGCTATACTCGATTTTTATCAACCGAAATAATGTGGGGGATAATCTTGTTGAGCAAATTGTTATAACAATTGTTAATCAAAGGAGTAAACCATGTAATAATGCGTATTGCTATTGAGTTTAGAAATATGATAATAGTTTTGCGAAATCGAACTAAGTTAAGAATTCGGTAAGGTAAGGGAATGGGAAACTAGTTTCATTCGCCGTTATCCATCTGAAATGTTAATCGAGGATTATGTGATTAGGTTGAACTCGATCGGACGTGGAAGTTCAAATTGTCGTAAGGCACTTACCGTCGGATTTAAGGCAAGTAAAGCCTTGCTCGAGAAGTGTTAATTTTATTTACAATATTCGGAATACATGAATATGCCGTTGTGTGATGAATGCCGAACAATTGTCTTTGTCTAGAAATTGTGTTACGAATGGGCCGATGTGTTGGGGATGAAACCTGAATGGTACCCATTGTAATACCCGTAATTTCGATTTTCGGTAATTTCTTTTTTTTTCGGTGGAAGCCCGTTTTGTCGACTCGCTCATAACCGTTTCATCATTCTGAGAATGATTAATTTTACACTCTTTGTCATCCGAGTTCGTTTCGGTGTTGTTTTGTTGAGTTCCGTGCTTTTTGGCAACTTTTCCGCACTTGAGTTCGATTCTTGCGAATCTCGTTCGAAACTGCTGTTTCGAGTTTCCCGTAAGTCCGTTTAACTTTGTTAGATGTGTTGTGAACTTCGTTTTGGTTATTCAATCACGTATCGCGATTTTCGGACGTTTTGGGCCATTTTTTGTAATTTACCAAAGTTTGGGGTAATTACTTCCATTGTCGAATTTTGAGCCTTCGGGTGGTCGGAATCATGTGTTCTCTTAGTGCTCGGATTCGTCTTTGCGAGTACTTCGTAACCGTATCATCGATTCTTATTCAGGTTCGGGTTTCGAGGTCGTCCGGGCCATCGGAGTTGGTCCCGGCCGAGTCATGGCCGGGCATGTTGGGGCCAGGCCAGCCCTGGCCGAGTAACGTACGTAAGTGTCCGGCAGTTACGGCCGTAAGGCCGGTTACATATGTAAGCTTTGGCCAGGTTACTTACGTAACACTGCCGGTAGACTTGGGGCAGCGACTTGGTTACGTACGTAAGCTATGGCCGGTTACGTACGTAACACTGCCGGCAGTGTCTGGCTATATAAGGCCTGGCAGCCCGTTTTTGTTCATTTCTTCACTTTTCTTGCGGCTATCGGACGGGTGCGACGGGAAATAGGGTTCTTGGTCGATTCTACTCAATTCCAAGGCATTTTCGAAGATTCTTGTAGATTATATCATCATCCAATCCGTGTTCTTCGTCCGAATCAAGGTATTTTGGCTTGAACCCTTGTTTTTGAAGATTTTGGGGATTTTCCTTTTGATTTCGATTCCAATCCACTTTTGTCCAATTAATTGTTGTATAAACGTTGTTTTGAACTTGTTCTACGGATTGGATACTCGCATCTTTGGTTCGTTCGACGCGAGGGGTGATTTCTTTGTTCTTGAAGGGTCTTGAACATTTAACGTCCGATTAAATGTCTGAATGAGTTCCCTTTGATAGTTGTTGGGATTTCCGTTGTTTTCGGCCTTGATTATTGTCGTAATCATGTGTTATTGTTCCTTCCAGAGGTTTATAGGTGTTCGAGGATTCCGATGTTGAATCTCGTTGGTGATTGATGATTCGTGTGGTGTTATTCACGTAGTAATTGCGGTGCTATCGTGTTCTTGATAGTGTTCGGGAGTTCGGGGCCGTTCGACCGTATTTCATCCGTCGTCTTGCTGCGATTGTGATTTCGAGGCAAGTAACTTATCCATACAATTATTGTTTTGTGAATAAGATAATTAGTGATCATCTCTATGTGTTTGTTTGGTCGTTTAAATTGAACTTTCCAAAGATTTGGTTAGCCTTGTTAAAGGCTTTCTTTCAAAACCGTGTGTGTTTTGTGATTGGTGTGTTTCGTGAATGAGTAGGTAAATCTTATGGATATGTTTGATGTTGATGTTGCGCTTGATAATGTGTGTGTACATATATTATCTCTTTTCGGTGCGTTATGGTTTGACGTGGTGTTTTGCTAAGTGTTTGATGCCTCTTGGCGAATTGTTTGGATACCCTTGGTGCGATATGTTACTTGTGCTTGATTATTTCGCGGCCAGCTCGGGAGGGTCCGACGGGGCCTTGATTGGGATTCGTGGCTTCATCCCGGTCCTACGTGATGTGTGGTGCTTGAGTATTTCGCTAGCCAGCTCGGGAGGGTCCGACGGGGCCTCGAGTGGGATTTGTGGTTTCGTCCCGGTCCTAGGCGATGAGAGTACGTGTTTTGTGAATGTGTTTGCTCACCTCAGGTGGGTTCGAAGGGACCACGGAGAGAATTCCAATGGCTTCGACCTGGATTCATGAGTGAAACTTCACCGCTACGTGTGTATATTTTGTGATTGTTTTTCGCTCACCTCGGGAGGGTCCGATGGGATCACGGAGGGAGTCCAATGGTATAGCCCTGGATTTCACGAGTGCAGTTGCTTATGTTTTGTGAATGTGTTTGCTCACCTCGGGAGGGTTCGACGGGACCACGGAGGTAATTCCAATGGCTTCGACCTGGATTCACGAGTGAAACTTCACGGGTGCGTGTGTATTTTATGTCCGTCGAGGACGCATGACGTGGGTTTTAGCCTTGTGTATTATGGTTGGTTTTATTTGTGAAAACAAAACCTTTGGGCTGTGACCCTGTTGATTTTTGGAAAGAGAAGGATTCGGAAATCCTAAATTATTTTCTATTAAAACTCTCGATGGCATTTTAAAGTGTTTTATAAATTGTTTCCCTTTATTTGTGATCTTTCGGTTTTGGAAATATTTATCCAAACTCTTGCCTCGGGAAGTACTTTTCTTTACGTTTGGATCTTTGAGGATTCTTGGTTATTGTTATTCGTGGAATGTGAATTGTATGGATCGTATTTGCACTTTGTTCTTGCACTAGCAAAACAGTGGAGTTTTGCTAACCCCCGAGTATTCGGGGAGTGGATGTCTGTTTTTGCATTCAGGTTTGGAAGCATAATACAGGGCCGGAACGAAAGATGATGAAAGAGGAACGATACTAATCACACGAGGATCCGTTGATGTCGTATTGGTCTAGTTGTATTTTCTTTTCCGCTGCAGTATCTTTTCCCCGTTGTACGGGAGTTTATTGTATTTCGACCCCTGCGTGGGCTTGTATTGTAATCGAGTTGTATGTTTTTATTGAAAGACCAAATCGGTCTACTGGGTTATTTTAGCCTTAAAGGCATTGTTGTGATGTTCTATGTTGTTACCAGCCTGGTAGATCCTTGAGGAAAGGTTCTACGACGTGTAATATCCCTGAGCGGATTGGGGGTGTTACACCCATGTGGAAATGTGTTGAGGGATAAGACCTAAGATGGCACCCATGTTCCGGATAATTTCTGTGTAGATACTTCTGTGATCCTTGGTTGCGACCTTGGGGTTTATGTGTAAAAGAAAAAGACAATGTCAACTCTACTGTGAATTATCATCTATATGTATTGTGGTATGGTGTTAATAAATCATGTATTTCGTTGTGAAACACTGTTATTGATTATCACTCTCTGACCCCGGTTTGTGTGGCATGATTCGTCATGCCACGTAAATTTGTTGAATATGTGCAGGACATTCCCGAGGGTTTCGATCAGGCTTGAACGATGTTTGGATAAAGTTCTGTTACCGCATGTTTTAATTTGATTTACGAAAACTCTGTTTATCTAATAATCGTGTTTTGAATTATTTTTCTTCAAAGACATTCCGTTTCATGTTATGTAACCGTGGACTCACCCATTTTATAATACCTTATTTAAAATATCAATTTCCTAAAATAGCCATGTGGGTCCCACACGGGATTCAAGACACTGTAATGCCCGGGAAATTTTGGGTGTGTTACAGAAAATGGTATCAGAGCCCAATTTTTCTTTTACTTCCGAAAATTTTATCCTAATCCAACGCCCCAAGCGACCGTAACTCTTCAGGGGAATGCAAAGTAAGTAGTGTATGTGTTTTCTGTTTGGGTGCAACATTTAAATTCCATAAGATAACTATGTGTTGAACTGGCCCTTAGATTAATATTTTCTGTAATGGCACGCCGTGGAGCTAGGAGGATAGTACACGATGCTCAGGGTTCCGCCGTGAACCAGAACGAGGACATGAAGATTGCCGAGACCGTTCCAGCTGGGAACCAGCCACCGCCGACTAATCAAAATGATACGGAGGCAGAGCGCCAGAATAACAACCCTGGAGGCATGGACCCAGCTTTCGTTCAGGCCCTCGCCCAGGGTATTGCCATGGGAAGAGCTCAAGTCAACCAAACAGAACGGATACCGATCATCAACGTGGAGGAAAATGTCGGGAGAGACCGATGGCTGGGTGAGATGTTGAAAGCTAGACCGCCATTGTTTGAAGGAGAAGGTGAGAAACACGTGGATGACTGGATTTACGAAATGGAGACCGCCTTCGATGTGATCGGTTGTATAGAAAACTGAAAGGTGCCGCTCGGGCTTAATCAGCTCCGTGACACTGCTGCCCGCTGGTGGAGAACTTACAAGCAGGAAAACCGAGTAGTCGGGTGGGCCGAATTTGCCCGGCTATTGAGGAAGGAGTACTTTCCTAGATCAGCCAAACCGCTTGTGCACGAGACTTTTTCAGTGCCGGACCACAGAATTTGCCAGTACCGGAGATCTTTCGGGCCTACCGTACTGAGTTAAGTTACATCTCACAGATGGTTCCATCGGAGGATCAACGAATTTGTCACCTTGCGCAGAGGTTGCCGGAAGATGTACAACGCTATGCCGCTGGATTCCACTGTACGACTCTGAGGGCATACGAGGACATAGTCACAGCATATGCCAGTACTGTTGTTAACACTGACACCAGACACAATTCAAAGAAGCATAAGACATCCAATTAGTCAGCGAGTACCAACAAGACAGACTCGGGGTCTGTGTCTTCCTTTAAGTCATCAGTTTTGTACCAACAGAAGGTGCATCTCATCAGCTTTACCGTAAAGACTACTTTAATTGTGGCGTATCTGGACGCACCAAGGACCGATGTCACAAGTTGGCTACCAAATGTTTCTCTTGCGGAAAGAGTGGACAGAAGTCTCGTTACTGCTGGCCAGTCAATCCTGCATAGAACTCAGCTCCTCACCAAAGTCAACAAGGTTCTGTACAATCCTCCAGGACACCTGTTGTTTCTAACTACCGAGCTCCACCCCATTAGACTCAAGCACCACCACATGGTGCCGGTCGAGGCCGTGATCACGGCGGTGGTACTGCATCCTTTTCTGAGTCATTGCCATCTCGTGTATTCGAACTGAGGGCTACGGATGGTCAGTCCGCGCCAGCTATCTCAGGTACACTTCTTGTTAACTTCCAGCCTGTTCGTGTACTATTTAATACCGCAGCCACATATTCATTTATATATGGGGAATGTGTTGAGCGTTTGAATCTTGCTTGTGTGCCTTTTGAATCCTTTACTGTTAAACTACCTAAGGGTAGTAGAATAGGCAGCAATCTAGAAGTTCGAGACTGCCAGATCCGCATCAATGATTGTAGCTGGACTGCAAATCTTATTGTTTTCCCACTCCAGAATGAAGATATCATTTTAGGAATGGACTGGATGCCCTTGCACAGGATGATATTGGATACCTACCACTTGACTATTTCCATCATGGCTTGCGATGGTACCACGCATGTTATCAAGGGTTGAGAACACTTCAGTATAAAAGGGTTTCTCAGCCTCCTTGTACCGTAAGTCTCCTGCAACTCTCGAGAAATATACTATTGGTGTTATTTTCTCCAAGAGGATACATCACAACTTTCGGTCGTGAACATCCTAGTGGTGAATGAATTTCCAGACATCTTTCCCGATGAACTACCAGGGCTACCGCTGCACCGAGAAGTTGATCTCTCCATTGAACTTGAGCCGGGAATGAGACCTATTTCCAAAGCTCCTTACAGGATGTCACCAGCCTAGATGAAAGAATTGAAGATGCAGCTCGAAGATCTGTGGCGAAGGGATTGATCCGCCCGAGAACCTCGCCGTGGGGCGCGCCAGTACTCTTTGTTAAAAAGAAGGATAGCTCTCTATGCTTGTGCATTGACTATAGAGAATTAAACAAGGTCACTATTAAGAATCGTTATCTACTTCCGAGGATCGATGATCTCCTAGATCAATTCAAGGGGGGTGGTTGTGTTTTCAAAGATCGATCTACGGTCTGGATATCACCAATTGAGGATTCAGGAGGAAGATATACCGAAGACTGCATTTCGATCGAGGTATGGACATTATGAGTATATCGTGGTGTCATTCGGTTTGACCAATGCCCCAGTTGTTTTCATGGAGTTGATGAACAGAGTTTTAATCGATTTCCTCGATAAGTGTGACATGGTTTTTATTGACAACATCCTAATTTATTCTCGAAGCCGACAGGAACACGAAGAACATTTGAGACAGGTGTTGTTACCCAAAATATTATCCGGAGATAGTATTGCTAGAATGATCAAGTAACAAACAAATGCGAGAACACTTCCGTGAGAAAATAAATAACACAAGATTTTCCAGGGTTGTTAATCCCAGGCTTGAATGCTCTCGCGAGATGTTATTAATAAGTATACTATTGAGTACAAATATTAATGTTAGAATCTATTACAATGAGTGTAAAGACTTCTAGTTATCTAAGCTGTAGAGCGCGTAGATTGCCGGAAGAACCAGATATGAAGATCTGTGAGTTCTTGTTTGGGATGTATTATATGTGTGTATGAATATCACTATGAATGTGTAAGTAGTTGCCAGATGAGTCTTTGATTCTTTCTCTCTGTATGTTTTTTGCACTGTATTCATGGTGAATTCCTCTGATCCTTGCTGCCGTGTTATGAGCCTCCTATTTATAGGAGACAAGGTTGCTGGGACCTCTCCGGAGATCGCGGGCGACCGCCGTTTTCTATATTATAATAAGATGGCCGATTGTCCCGTCACGTGGGGCTGTTCCCTTAAAGTCTAGGGCTGCTGCTGGTGGCCAGCTATGCGAGCCAATGGGAAGCCTGCATGCGTCCTGAGTCGCTGTCCGGGGGGGACCCGCTTTGTACCTTTCGGCGGCCCTGTCGGTAGGTGAGGTAGGTGACAAGGTGGGGTCAAAGGTCTTATCTATCGGCGCCTTTTGCGGATCTGCATGTGGGTCACCGTCCAAGATTCGGTCTTCGACGACTTTGACGGATGTTGGATTCATACGTGGCACGAGACGATCGTCTCTGGTTAGGCATCATAGACGATCGCCAAATAACAAATGACGATCGCCGGATACCAAAAGACGTTCGCCGTAGGTGCCGACTGCTGGGTGTTTACCCAGAGTAAGCCTTCTATGGTTGGCTCTCTGATCATTAGGCCGATCGCCATTGAGGCGTATTAATCGCCGCACAACAATTGCCCCCCAGCTCGCTTCGATGTTGAAAACATAGGGTGAGGTGATACTGTTGGCGATCGCCAATGTTTAGACGATCAAACGATCTAATTTCAAATTTGGGCGATCTCCGTTTGCGCTGGGAGCAGCAGGAAATGAAGGTGGGCTCTCGAAACATTGCAGGGACACGCGTCACGCTATCATTGGGGGAGTCTGACAGTTTATCAGACTCGTCGCCTGACGTGCCCTCGAAAAGATGCGTACGCGGGATTCGAGGGCCGCATTTAATGTGTCCCCCACTGACGGTTGCATTCCAGCCCTCGGAATTTGCTTAATTGCACAGAGACCCCCGCTTCCATCTATAAAAGGGGCTAGGGCTACTTCATTTCTATTCTTCACGCATCCTTGCCTTCTTGCTGAGACTCTGCAGAAATTTCCGAAGCTCCTTGTGCCGATCGTCCTTTTTTCTTAGGTAAGATAACCAATCTTCTTTCTCCCTTTACTTTTTATAATATGTCTGGAGGATTTAAGACCTTCGAGACCGGAAGCACCTCCGCCGCTGCGGCTTCGCCTGACCGGGAGGATATTCCCGTGGGACTTCATATGGAAACGGCCGTTGAGGCTATTCGTGCGGGGATTGCACCCACAGAACTTGAAGAGCTCTTCAACGAGGCCGAAGTGGCGAGAACGGCGGCGACAGCGGAGCAGGGGGGATCCTCGGCGGATGAAGACGAACTGGTGCGGATATCTTGGGAGCGGGACAGTGTATTCGGCCCCGCCTATATGGATTTTACTAAGCTTATGGAGGGGATCGCCAGACCCTGTCCAGAATTTGATTTCGAAGCTTACTCTGCCGCTCATCCTTACGAACATGTGAAGCGGACGGCGTTTCGGGCCGCCGACCTGTCTCAATGGACTCTTGGTCAAATCCGGAGTTCGGCGCCCCGGAAAGACTTAAGATGCTGGAGGGCGAAATATCACATTCCTTCTGATGTTTCCCTGCACGTGCCCTCGGAAAACGAGCGTGCCGATCAACCTCCCGAGGGTCTGGTCGCCGTTAATGAGATGATTATGGAGGCCGGCCTGCGGTTCCCCTTGCCGTTCGCCGTATCCTATTTGTTGATCGCCTGGAATTTGGCACCGCTTCAACTGACGCCGAACGCCTGACTACAGATCATCTGCACTAAGACACTTTTCGGCGGTCACCGGTTGTTCCGTCTCCTTTCTGCAATGGAAATGAACTATCTCTTCAAATTGGCTACGCAGAAAGGGTCGGTCGGCGGTAACCACATTCAAGGCCAAATGGGAAGAGTGGTCCTCAGGGTGCCGAACAAGTCTCGGGGTGATCTGGCAAAATGGTGCCGGGTTGGTGGAGCGTGGAGGTCGGCGTCGAGTGAAAGGCCGGAGGAAGAGTTGGAGGTTCCCACCAATTTTCGGGAGAGGAATATGAGTAAGGGTTTTAACTCTCTCTTTGATCGGATACGTCTTGGACTGATCTAATTTTATTTCCTTTTTGCAGGATCCCTTGTTCCGGCGATCAGCGATCTCCCCTTCCATTTCTTGATCGTTTGGGAGCGAATTCGTGCCTTGCCGGATTCCTACATAGACGTTCGCTCACTCGGTCACGAACTTCATCGGCTGGGGGCTCGATTGTTTCGCTTCCCTCGTCATCTGAAAGTTCCAGGTATAAATTTTACTTCTTCCTTGTTTGACGATCGTCTGATTGAAGGAGGTGTTTAACTTGTTCGAATTTGTTCTTTGGCAGAGATTCATTTTCCCCGCTTCGTCGAGCCACCGCTGGAGATCGCCATGTCAAAGCCTGGTCTCATCGGTTGTCTTCACCAGGGTAAGAAGACGGGTCGCGTTGATGCGACGACGTATCGCCCATTCCTGTGGTGAGGCCCGCTGTGGTGCCGGTCGCCGAGCCGGAAATTCAAGAAGAGGAACAACTCCAACGCAACCGCAAGAGGCGGAGGCCGGAGGAATCCCTGCCTACTACTGAGGCGGACGTGTCTATCTTGGAGCCGCCGGTTGCCGCAGCTCCTATTTCCGTTGTTCCCATGGTGGAGGGATCTGGCTCCAGGCCCTCGGCCTCCGGCTCCAGGTCATCGGCTGGCTACTTGAAAAAGGTGGCGATCGCCGAAGCTGAAACTTCTCGGGGCAAGCCCTATTTTGGCCGCGACCCCGAATTGGTCAACAGGTAATACCGGATTGATCTTTCCAAGTTAGGCAATTTGAGTATGGTATATTCTAACTCCTTTGTCTCTTTTGTTTGTGCTGCAGGGTCCGTCTTGCTGATCCGGACGTCTCGCCGATGGTGCTGGATTTCCTGGCGAGCAAGTCTCTGCAGAAGTCCCTCGACGTCCCTACTTACGTCTAGAAGGCCATCACCTCCCTGCCCAAGGCTTGGACGACCGATCTTGATGCGATCGCTCGTCGGCGGTCTGGAGACGCCATGTAGGCGACCCTTGCCCTGGCTCTCCAAATGGCGACGATGGTTGTTCAAGCTGCCAGGGATTACAAGGGGCGACCCTCTAATGCTCGCCTCCATAGCGACCTCGAGGCTGCCCGGAACAAAAACGTCGATTTTGCCAATCGGATCCAGGCTATGGAGAAGGAGTATTTGGAGACGGCCAAAAGAGCTAAACAGGAAATCGACCGGATGAAGCAGGAGCTGAGCCGCTCCAAGAAAGTGGCCGATCGATTCCGCGACCAGGAGAAGAAAGCTCGCCGGATGCATGTGGCCTCGCAGGAGGAGGCGACAGAGCTGAAGGCGACGGTGGATCGGCTCAACAGCGAGCTGGAGAAGGAAAAAGGAGAGCTTGAGGAAGCTAAGGGAGAAACGGCTGCCAAGGTGGTCGAGCTAGCGGAAGCTGAGAAGACGACCACGGAGTTGAGAGGGCAGCTAAAGGCGATCGAGACCGATCCCTACCTCAATGTGGCGCTCGTGGGCGAGTTCGCCTATTATGTGGCCTACGCCGACGCTGTCCGAGCCGCCAAGAAGGTAGGGATCGAGATCGTTCCATTGATGGAGAGCTTCAAGGCCTATGCACTCAAGCAACCTTTGCATCCAGAGTTTTCCCTGCCAATCCTTGACCTCGTCGACTTTGGGATCGACTTGAGTTGGTATCCTTTTCCGGATAAACTCATCTATCCTGAGGCCGATGGGGGAGCGCATGCCGATCCACCACCTGGGGGCGAAGATCAGCCGGAGGGACCCTGAGAGATTTATTTGTTTTCTTTTACTTGTAATTTTTGCTTTCTCTTTGTATTACCTTCGGGCTTTGTATTGTACGATCTCCTTGATAATGAATAAAATACTCCTTTTTGCATCTGTGTCTTTGCACGTCCGATCGCCTTTGAATGTTTGCATGCGAATTTTTACAAGTATGTGTATGATTGCTTCCGATGTCTTGTTCACCCGACGGATTGTCTGAATGTTCGAAAGTATTGACATGTTTGGAAATTCTTACTTGTAAATGTTGTTGAACAATTCCGATCGTCTTGCGTGTGTCTGAACGAAGCCGATCGAGTACGGTTCCTTCTGTCTGATCGCATTTAGGATTAGCTCCCCTTCTCTGCCCCCTTGTTTTTGTTTACTTATTGTAAGTAAGGGAACAAAAATAGTATGTTTGGTGAGCTATTTTCAGTTTTGCCGACTCTGAGGAATCGTGCACGGTCGCGGAGTTCGATGGACCGATCTCCACAACTGTGTCTTTGTGTGCGAGGGATATTCCCGCGACTCACTTTATTGTGAGGGTCCTCCGTTAGGCTGCGCCCGCCTTGTATTTAAACAAAAGGTGGGTGGTCTTGGTCTGGAGGAGTCCTTGCACGGGGCATCGTCAGGTTACTCGACGCCACGTCTGTGGCTTGTTAGCTCTGCTTCCACCTCGGCCCGCCATGAAGATGGCGACCCTCGACAGTGTACATTGAGATGGGGGTAGTGGCACGTCGCATTGTCCGGGTTCACCATGTTAGATGATGAACCTTTGAGGGCGGGCGATCGTGTCCACTGATTAGTTTTGGAGGGCCCTCAGACTACGCCGGCCTCGTATTTAAACGAAGGGCGGGCGATCTTAGCCCGAAGGGACCTTGCATGGCCGAAGCAGTCGGTTCCATTGACTACCAGGACTAGGGCTGCACTCTTCTACCTCGGATCGTCATGTTAGATGGCGACCCTCGACGGCATAAGATATGCCTGGTGGGGCGATCGCTAGAATAGATGGGATAGGAAGAAATCTCATTATATTTCTTGTACATAGGGTAGTAGAAACTGAATACAAAGTTTTCACTGGTAGTACTTATTCAGATGTACGGCGTTCCAAGGATATTGGTCCGGAGTATCGTCAGGGTGTTCAAGTTCGTAGGCTCCCTTAGTTAGCCATTTAGATATCCTGAAGGGGCCTTCCCAGTTCGGACCAAAGACACCTGTGTGGGTTTGGATCTTCTTGAGGACGAGATCGCCCACTTGAAAACGTCTTTCCTTGACCTTCGAATTGAAGAACTTCTCGGATCTCCTTTTGTGGATAGTGTTCTTCATTTCTGAGGTCAGTCGTCATTCTTCGAGCATGTCGAGGTCGATCCGTTGGGCCACATCATTGTCGGTCGTCATCTCTTGTTCGGTTTGATGGCTAGGGACAGCGATCTCCGAGGGGATCACCACTTCTGTTCCAAAGGCGAGGGCTAATGGGATTTCGCCGGTTGAATTACGGGTCATCATTCGATAGGACCACAAAACGTTTGGGAGCTCGCTCGCCATCGTCCTTGCCTGGACTCGAGGCGCGCTTTAATCTTGTGTTTGAGGATTTTGTTTACGGCTTCTACCTGCCCGTTTGTCTGTGGGTGGTAGGGGGCCGAGAACAACTTTTTGATTCCCCACTTCTCGCAGAATTTCATGACTTCTAAACTGTCGAACTGCTTTCCGTTGTCGGAGATGATGGCCTGGGGCAGACCCAATCGGCATATGATGTTTTTCCAGATGAACTTGATTACTTTCTCTTGACCGATCTTGTTGAGCGGTTCGGCTTTAGCCCATTTGGTGAAGTAGTCGACCCCTACGATGGCAAACTTACACCCCCTGGCGCCGTCGGCAAGGGACCTATAAGGTCGATGCCCCATTGGGCGAAAGGCCAAGGGCTGTACATTGAAGTGAGTTGCTCGGGGGAGAGTTTGATGTTTGGTCCCATTACTTGACACCTATGACACGATCTGGCATAGGTGATCGCATCCCTATGGAGTGACGGCCAGAAGAAACCTTGCCTGGTTGTTTTATAGACGAGAGCTCGTCCGCCAGCATGGTTTCCACAAATCCCATCATGGATTTCAGCTAAAACGAGCCGACCTTCCTCCGGTGTAATACACTTGAGGAGGGGAAGGCTGAAAGCTCGCTTGTAAAGCCGGTCGTCCAATAGGGTGTATCTGGTCGCACGGAGCTGGAGTTGGCGAGCTTTGATACGGTCGTTAGGGACCCTTCCATCTTTTAAGTATTTGATGAACGGATTCATCTAGTTCTCCTCGGCAATGGCGACTGTGGTAACCAGGTTTCTGTTGATCGCCGGCCTTGCTGATTTTGTAATTTGGATATTAGAGAAGTCGGCTACCCCATCTGACGACGCTAGCTTGGATAGGTCATCGGCCCGGGAGTTGTTCTCTCTCGGGACTTGTCGATTAGCACTTTTTTTTTTTTTTTTTTTAAAAAAAAAACCGAAATTTATTAAATGGACCAGAAATGTGGGGGGACGAGGCCCACTACACGCCCAAAAAAGATTGAGGGAGGACGAGCCCCTCTACACGCCCCAAATAACGACAATAACAGCCGAGGAGGTTATTTAAACCTAACATATGGAAAATTATTTTTATCAAGCCTAATCAAGCCATCTGTTGGTATTTCGATTAGCACTTCCTCAAATTTCGTGCACATTTCGGCGACCAACTCTTGGTATTTGACCATCTGTTCGCCACGCGCCTCATATTCTCCTTTGACTTGGTTCACGACCAAGAGGGAGTCCATGAAGATATGGAGACGACGAACATCTAAGGAGAGGGCTAGATCGAGCCCGCCTACCAAGGCTTCGTATTCGGCTTCATTGTTGGTCGCGCGAAACCCGAAACGCACGACATTTGTGAAACTTTATCCATCGGGACTGATGAGTACAATCCCTGCCCCTGCTCGGAAGTTGGTCGCCGAGCCATACACATATAGCTTCTAGGCAGGTCGGCCGATCTGGGTTGGACTGTGAGGGAATGTTAATTCCACCACGAAGTCTGCCAGAGCTTGGCCTTTGATCACCGTGTGAGGAGCGTATATGATATCGTATTGGGCGATCTCCAGCGACCACTTGAGGAGTCGCCCGTTGGTGTGTGGCCGGTGTAGAACTTGCCTTACAGGTAGAGTTGTCAGAACTTCCACTTGATGTTCGAAGAAGTAAGCCCTTAGCTTGCGAACACTCATGACTAGAGCGTAGGCGATCTTCTCCATTGGTGTATACCATGTTTCTGCGTCGTGGAGTGCTTGACTAACGTAGTAGAATGGCAAGTGGACTTTTCCATCCGCTCGCACCAGAACGGCACTCAGTGCGACCTCCGAGGCCGCTAGGTAAAGGAATAATTTCTCACCGGGGATCGGCTTTGCCAGGATCTTGGGGTTAGATAGATATTCCTTGATTTTGGCGAATGCTACTTGACTCTCCTTCGTCCATGCGAACTTCTTGTTCTTGATGGTCGCGAAGAAAGGCTTCCTTTTATCGCCGAGCCGAGATATGAAATGGTTGAGGGTGGCTAGACAACCTGTGAGTCGTTGCACCTGCTTGACATTCCGTAGCTCCTGCATGTCGAGGATCGCCTGAATCTCAGTGGGGTTCGCCTCGATCCCCCTTTTGCTCACGATGTGCCCCAGGAATTTTCCGAAGCCCACCCCAAAGTTGCATTTCTTGGGGTTCAATTTCATGTTGAACTTCTCGAGGATGGCGAATGTCTCGGCGAGGTCATTGAGGTGGTCTTCCTTCTTGAGGCTTTTGACCACCATATCGTCAATGTAGACCTCCATGGTCTTGCCGATCTGATTGGCGAACATTCAGTTGACTAGACGCTGGTAGGTTGCTCCCGCATTCTTCAAGCCGAACGGCATCTGGACCCAAAAGTATATGTTCTTTTTCCGTGTGGAAAGATGTGTGCTTAATGTCTTTCTCCGCCATTGGGATTTGATGGTATCCGGCGAAGGCATCCATGAACGACATCATTTCACAGCCTGCAGTACTATCGACCAAGTGATCAATATGAGGCATTGGAAAGTGATCTTTTGGACATGCCGCGTTGAGGTCGGTGAAGTCGATGCATAACCTCCAGGAGCCGTTTGGCTTTTCGACGAGCACCGCATTGGCGACCCACTGTGGTTCATATGTAGCTACTCCGATTAGTTTGTTGTTGAGTAGCTTTTTGACCTCTATGTCGAGCACTGTGTATTTCTCAGGCCCATATTTCCTACGTTTCTGGTGAACAGGTTTCCTTGCCGGGTCGATCTTTAGATAGTGGCAAGCGTGTTCAGGACTTATGCCAACCATATCTTGATGTGACCAGGCAAAACTCCGATGTTCTTACATAGTAAATTGATCAGTCCCTCTTTCAATTCGCGATCGATGCTTGCGCCGATCTGTACTTCCCGCTCCGGGCGAACTGGATCTATCGTTATATTTTCCAACTCTTCAATGGGGACGGTCGCCTCTCGTTTGGAATGATTTCCGGACTCGATTCTTGGATCGATGTCGATACTTGGCTCGAAACCGATCCTTGGCTCGATGTCGTCCGTTAATAGATGTGAGATGGCGTCCTCTGAATCGAGTTGGTATGATGTGCTCGGCTCATCGATCTCCATGGATTGATCGTCGATCGTTTCAATGTTACACATAGCATGGGAAGTATTGAAAGAAGTTACCGCATAGGAGTAGTTCAAACATTTCTTTGCCATTAGCTGATCTCCTTTAACAGTACCGACCGTCCCATCGGTAGTGGGGAATTTGATATAGTAAAAGAAAGACTAGGTGACCGCCTCAAAGGTTTCTAGAAACGGATGACCTAGGAACCCGTTATAGATGCTGGGCGTATCTATGATTACAAAATTTAGGTTCCTAGTAATCCTAACCTTGGGATCGTAAAAGCATATTAGCTCGACAGAGAGCTTGATCCTTCCGTAGGCTTGGACTGTACTGTCGCCGAACCCTTGGAGCATGGTGTCGAACGGCTTGATGAACTTGGTCAAGTTGCCGAGCTGGTCCAGGGCGGACTTGAATATTATATTGCAGAAGCTCCCATTATCGACCAGCACGCAGTCGACCATCTTCCCAAGGATACACGCGGAGATCACCAATGCATCCTCTTTGGGGCATTGTACTCCCTTCCTGTCCTTGTTGGAGAAGGTGACGAGCGCATCTTTAGAGATGGTCGGCTCTGGAGGTACTACGGCATGGACCCCGGCGAACGCCCTCAGTTCGGCCTTTCACTTCCTGTTTGACATGGTGGAAACCGGGGAAAGGCCCCCGAGGTTTCCACCTCCTGCTTGAAGCATATTAATCCGACCGCCAGGGTTGATCGGAGGGATCGATTCATCATAATACTCCGGCTCATGCTCGATCCTGGCGACCGGATTGGGAGGGGTCCTTTCGTTTTGTCGGCGCTCGCGCCCTCCGGTCCTCTCTGTCCTAGGTTCTGGCTTGGTGACCAAGTTGTCCAATTTGCCTTCCTCAAACAGTCGCCAGAGTTGTCTGAGGAGGTCGCGACATTGGTTGGTGTTGTGGCCGGGACTCTTGTGGTAGGCACAGAATTTGCTGCGGTCTAAATGACCGTGGTCCCTTATTGGCTTTGGTTTGGAAAGCCATTCGTGCCCGTTGATCGCGTTGAAGATGTGGGTCGGAGATAAGTTGAGGTTGTGGAGAATGTGGACCTCCACATCCTCGAAGGCTTTGAACTCACCAGGCGGCTTTGCGACCGCCTTTCTGGGCTTGGCGACCGCCTCTTCTGGACATGGGATGGCGTCTTCCCTTCTCCGGAGGGTCCCTCGCCTAAGCGGAGGGAGAGAATCCTCTGCCTGGCCAGAAAATCGGCGGCTCTGACGCGGAAGACCGAGTAGGTCGGGGGGATGTCCTTAGTGAGGTGCCTGAACATGGGTGAGTGGCCGCAGAATCCCCCCAGGACTGAGTAGAGGGCGAGCTCGTCGCTGATGGGCTCGCCGGTGAGGACTATCTCGTCTACCCGGTCGATATAATCTTCATCTGATTCGTCCTTCCCCTGCCTGATTTTCATCATGCGGTGGGGGCCTTCCGGGCGAGCGACTTTGGCGGCAAAGTACGATGTGAAGTCGTTCGCCAGCTTCTCAAAGCAGTTGATTGAGAGAGGTGGCAGTGAGATGTACCACCTGTGGGCGAGGTCGCCCAGAGTTAATGGGAACATTCGACACTTCGTCGCATCTGATGCTCCGCATCCGGTCATGTAGATCCAGAATTTGCTCAAATGGGTCTCCGAATCTGATCTCCCCTCATACAGCGGTGTTTGTGGGGGAGCGATCTTCGGTTGTACTGGGGCGAGCTCGATCTGGACCGCGAGTGGTTCACTTGGTCCAGC